>CM052205.1:13275144-13485513 GCA_028454225.1 Lasioglossum leucozonium | reverse complement strand
AGAGAGAGAGAGAGAGAGAGAGAGAGAGAGAGAGAGAGAGAGAGAGAGAGGGGGAATGAGAGTAACAGAGAAACAGGCAGTCACCGTCCTCACAGAATCAGAAACGCCCGGGACGACACTAAACGATTTTACTCGGGTTCTTTCCGTAATTGCGTTTTTCTCGCCTAATGAACACGTCGCTGGGATAGTAGACAATCCTGAAGACGCTCTCTTGCGAGCTTAGCGACACGTACCAACCGATTATGCGAGTCTACGTTCACGATTCTGTGCTCCGAGGTTGCAAGTAGTTTCTGCTGAGATTCGGTTTTCTGCTATTCGGACACAAATACGTTTCTATTACACCAGAACTACTATTAATTACCGGGCATTAGATGTGAGCGTCTTAGAAACGAGTAATGTGAAACCTTGGCGGGAATTGAATTGACAGCTTACAGTCACTCGGTGCAACTAATAATCATTAGGTAACAATGATGCTGGCTTCATGAAAAATTGTAATAGAGTTCGGAGTTTGCACTTTCAAACAAAATTGGTCGTCAAAAATGGCCACAATGGACCAGAATCACGGCGTTTGCGGGCATTCCCGATCGATCGCGTATCAGTTTGCGCAGGCATTGTTCCCGCGGTTTGACAGCTTACCTACCGGAGCGAGGGTAGCTCTTGTTCTTTTCCCTACTTGGTGGCCGACATCGAAACCCTTTCCAAGGGTCGCGACCGTCGTCCGCGACTCGCCGAAAGTGTCAAACTTCCTAGGAATAAAAAGTTGGCCACGGTGCGCGACGCGCGGCGCACTGCAGCGGGTAGGTATCAAAGCGGGCTCTTTGCGCGAGTCAATCGCTTTAAGGACGTCCTTTATTACGGGGAAAATTGCTCGCGAACTTCGCCGAGGAAGTCGTTCGACTTTCGACTTCCCCTTTTTCGCCTGTTCTCCGTCCACACTGGTCTTTCTTTTTTGTTTTCTATCGCGACGTAAATTCCGACGGTACTTCCAGCTCGGTTAATTAGCGGTAACGGAAGAAGACGTTGCGATTCAGTTGCGACAGTTGCCTTTTATTCAGTTTAAACAACTAGCAATTTGAAATAAAAACACGAATATAATTGAACTCGTTTTACACTACGGCGGAAATGATTCGATCAATCGTATCAAGCGTCTATCATTGCGTTAATGGTATGGCACAGAAGCTACTTCCATTTCTTTTAATCGTTGCAATGTGACGAAAATAATACAGCAGCATTTTCAAATTCTTTAAATATTTTCCTACGATGCATTTAGTCTTGTATAAATGCATCAAATATAAAAATGAATACGTGTGCTTGTTCGTAATGTTCAGAATGTGGAAATTAAACTCTGATTTAATAGAGGCTTCAATTACCCTTACGCATTCAGATAATTTTTTATTCGTATTTGAAGTTACACTATTTCCGACGAAACCATACGTTTCACCCCAAAGTTTCGAACTACAAGTAAATGGAATAATAAAATCTTCCAATGTATTAGATAGAATTAATAGTTTACTAAGCCAGGTATTTTTCTAGGCTCGCAAAAATACAGGAAGTGGCTTGCTTTTGACAGTCATTTCCAAAAGAAAGCAGGTCTGTGGAGAATGGTCGGCGGCGCATTCGCTCGCTCTCGTAGCCTGCCATCGTTGCTGCGGAAGTCTTAAGCCGCAGCTCGCCGGTCGCATGCAACGGTCTTCGTATATTACGATCGCAAAATTAAAAGTGCCTCTTTATACTGGCTAGTCTACCGGGAGTGGTTAGAAAGTCGATGTCTGGTGCTGGTTGCGTTGTATGCGGGGCGGTAGTCGTCGGCGCGAAGGGATGAAAAGGGGGGTAGCTGGATAGGGCAGTAGGGGGCTGACGGGCGTAGGGCGCTCGGTGGTTTTCCTCGGGTATTAATTCCCATATATGCCCCGGGAGCTCTCGTCGGCTCGGCTCTGTAACTGCGCCAGTGCCGTAGCTAGCTGTGCGCCGCGCTGGTCGTGTACGCGGTCGCCGGCACGAAAGAAACTTTTTTGCGGTTTACTTAATTTAATAACGCTCCCGCGGAACGCAATTTCAAAGATAACGCTTTAAGGGGCGCGGGGTGGCGCGGGAGAAGCCTGGAAAAGCAGCCCCATTTTCTCTCGCTCTCTCTCTCCCTCTCTCTCTCTCTCTCTCTGCCGCGAATTTCCGGTATTTCTCTGTTTGGCGGGTTGCTTCCTCCTTCCATCGCCATTTTTATCACCTGCCGTTCCTCCCCTCTCTCTCTCTCTTCAGCATCTCTGTGATTCTCGAGCCCGCCTCGTTCCTGTCTGTTTCTCTTTGAAATGATTCGAGCGTGCATCCCGCGGAACGCATGCGCCCGCGTACAAGAACGCCAGCTATAATGCACCGTACTTTATTCGGAAACACTCGCTCTAGCTGCCACGCGGGGCTACCGCCCCCGCTGCACCCCTTGGGAGACTTTCAGCCCCCTGTGCGAAGTGATGGCGAGCGAAACTGGGTTACTTACTTGATGGCGGTAGGGGTGGTGTAACGACGTCGGGGCAGAAGCACCTCTCAACCTTCGCCTTCTTTGGACACCCACGTTCCACCCCCTTGCACTCCCTGCACTGGGGTATCTAAACTGCCGTACGTAAGGGCAACACGCTGAAAACTGGCTTCCAACCCTTGCCTTGTGATTAGACTGCGGATTTTATTCGTTTATGATTCAAGTGCATGGGTGCGACTTATCCTTTGGCTCTGTGAGCATTATTTTATGTCATCAGTAGACTCTGCCGATTTCATGCATTTATAATAAATTGAGTACGTACGATTAAAAGCAATGGACACATTTAAAAAATGTGATAAAAATGTACATAAAATAATTCAAAGAAGAATTTTTATGTAGCTCCTGTGTCGTGCAGACTGTACAAAAGCTTTTTACTTTTTATAAAGATCCGCTGTTTAATAGTATATCGTCAGAAATTTTCATCGAACTTCTGACAGGATATTACAGAGCGAGTAGTTAATGAAAGAGTATCGAGCGTTAGAATACGAACACGATTATAGTTCAGAAGCATAACATAGCTCGACAGTCATCGTAGAAACGGAGGCTGTCGGGTATGTATCAACGGCAATTAGCGAAACCGTTCCAGCACGCTCGGACACCGAGTAAACAACCGTTTGGGTTTTATCAATAACCCGGGTGTAGGAGAAGATAACTTTCCTGGTGAAAATGTTGACCCAGCGATCAGTGGCCAATCCTCCCTCTCTGGATTTAGGGGATGAGAAAGAGAGGGATGGAATAGGGATGGGCGGGACACGGCTATACAGAGAGCCGGGCGAGTAGTGGTGGTTGGAAAAGTTAGTTTCGGTGACATATGCGGCCAACACACGTACAGGCGGAAGTTGAGTCGGGATCGGCTAGGGCCACCCCGTTGTGGGGCTGCGTGACATTTCCACCCCGTAACTACCTCGAACCGTCGCTTAAGGAAATAGAGCTGTCCGACGCAAGCACGCCGCTCCTCGCCGCACACCAACAACCCCATAGACCCCTCGAGCTCTGCCAATAAATGGTAATCGTGACAGAGAAAAAAAATCACCGACCAACCACACTCCGCCTGCGATGGAACATGACGCAGAGTTTGCTCCACTCGTCGAACTTATTATTTCATTACCTCCCGTTACCTCGTCGGCTGCTTGCGCATTTTCAGCGTTTAAAAAACTGTTTTCCGCCGATTCTGCTACTTTCACGCGCAAACATAGCCCGCACTTATTAATCTTTGTACGGGAAAATATTTGTTGGTTCCAGCTGAATCTTGCTCACTCCAATCGGAAAGGTGTATTTTTATTCTAGAAATTTTTTACTATTAAAATATTGAAGTGGTTTCCGATAGAAAAATATTCCAGTGCACATTTTTTAACCGTACTATAAATCGTTCTCACTATATTATCGTACAAACGAATTATAAATCGATAAAATAAGTAGCTGTTCGAGCAAAAGTCAATGTTAAAGTCAATAAAACGAGAAACAGTTAATCTGCTCTACCGCTTTTCGCAAATCCGCGATCCGGTGCGCGCAAAGATCCGCAGTCCACTTAATACGTCCGCGCGTTAATTCCTGGCTGGAAAATCGAGCAGAACGAGAGATAGAGAGCGAGAAGGACAGAGAGAGAGAGAGAGAGAGAGAGAGAGAGGGAGAGAGAGAGAGAGAGAGTGCAGCTCGTGGGCAAAAACTCGGGGAAGGTTCACGGTTCACGGTTCACCGTTCAAGCGACCGCAGGGGACGGGTGGTGCGCGATTATTTCGCGGTGTGTCCGTACGAACCGTTGAATATCGATACGGCGATGTTATGCTTGGAAACGCGGAAAGGTCAGAATTTAATGGAGATTTTAATATTGCCTCGCGCGGAGCGAAATTGACCGGAACGCTCTCCGGCTACAAGTCGGCCATTGATCGGTTCGGAACGAATAATAATGAGAGGGAGGATGGGCCAGGCTCCGTCTCGTCCGAGGGGTAATAAACGGAAACTTAATCAAACGACTCGACGCACAGAGACCAATCCGATTGAAGTGCTTTTCTATGTAGCCAACGGAGAATCACGCAAGCGGTCCCGACGTTCCGCGGTCGCCGATTTTTCAGCGGGGATTTCCGTTGGATTTCGATCAGTCACCGCCAACCATTCGGAGTAATTAATCGGTTTCCTGATGCGACCCGGGCCCAGGCCCGGCCTACCTCTCGTATATAAATATTACGAAAGTTCGCGGAATCAACGCTAGCTCGCGCGACAACCGAGAGAGGGGGGGGGGGGGAGTAGCGTGCGACCGCAAATTTGTACAGGGGAATGCATCGCGGGATATTCGCGACTCGCTGGTCCGCTCCGACGACCCCAGTCCACGCTGAAATAATTACATATTAATAATTACGCCGGCGTTCGCGCGGAACGAGTAACCGCCGATCGATCGCCGATCGATTAGCCCCGACTAACGAGACTCTTTCCGGTCATTGTTCATCCGCTTCCGAACACGCTATACGCTTTTCTAATTGTTTATTTCATTGTTCGCGCATTAACTTCCTTAATCTGCTGCTTCACATTTTTTTATACAGGTTTTCAACGTTGCTCTAATAGCAGAGGTCATTAGCAACACGGTACAATTTTAAACTAATTAATAGTAGTGAATTGCTTATGGAAGCAGCTCCCTGTAACCTGAAATTAATACAGACAACTTTTATTTTGTATAGATTCGCATACAAATTTTCTAATTTTGCCGTCGATGTCATTCACTTCAGCACGCGAAGAAAACGTGTCACCTTCTCGTCGGAGAGGGTTATGGTTTGAAATTGCACTAGCACGTTTCGCAGGTGTTTCGCGAACGCGTAGATGAGCTTCTCGAGACGAGACAGTGGAGGCTCCCCAACAAATGAATTCGAACTGAACAGTGGAATACATCGCGCGATCCTCGCTCGCGCAATTAGCCCCGTCGATTCTTGAAGGTTTACGCGAGGCTGCTCGTAGGATACGCCCGTTTCGCTTAATTAAACGACCCTCTAATTAATTCGAGAAAGATCGCTGGCGTCGGGCGTTCGACGGGCACGCTTCATTGGGAGGACACTCGCGGCGGATCGTAAGTCGGTGGTCGTAAAATTTTCACCCCCTTGCTTAATGCACCCCTTCTCTCTCTCTCTCTCTTTCTTCCGACACGTCATACTTTCTTCCCCCAGGACCGATTTTATTCGCGAACACGCCTGGAATTTTTCCGCCCGGTCGCTTCATTGCATCCGGCGAAATTCGATGAAACTTGCTCTGCGTAGACTGCTGCCAGATGAACGAACGAATGGTAGTTTCTATTGGAACATTCTGATCTCTCTTTCTTCCTTTTACTCTGTCCCTTTCTCTCCTTCTCTCTTATTCGATGAATTCCGATTTTACGTTCAATCCTTTGCTTTAATTAATCGAGACGCCGCGCCGCGCCGCGCCGGTCAATTAAGCAACGATCAACAAACCCGTTGAACGAGATCAGGTCTCTCGAGCCGGGTAAGAGGATGCTTGAACGTTTATCGAGAGTTTTAACGTCATATCCTCCTAGAGGATCGGGAGCTTAGATTGCTCTCCGGGGTTCGAGGGAAAAGATTCTTTTCGAAAATGAAGTGGAGCCTTGGGTAGACTGGCCATTCTGTAATGTTGACAATGAGATTCAATGGACGACAAGGGTTTGCTTGAACGACCCCGTGAAAAGAGGATGGTAGAAAATGGTCATTTTTGACCCCGGTAAACGAGAAATTTTAGTGAAATATGAAAGAGTGTCTTCTGGAGAATATAAAATAAGGGGTTTTCCGAAATGCGATGGGACGGTTATGAAAAATGAGCTTGAACGCGAGAAAAGCCTCTGATATATTTCTCAAATAATTTTCGGAAGGATCTACAAGCGAGCCAATCTTAAAGTAAATCTAAAAAGTCGGTCGATAAAAAATAAAGGAAGCTTTCTCTCGAGCTGAAGTTGTTCTAGGTTTATATGAAAAATCAGTATAGCGTAGTCGTAACTACCGCAATGTTGGTAGCTCATAAAGTACCTCAACGTCAAAGAATGTCAAACAACGCAAGTAACGCCAGTATCCAAAGGTGTGTTCTCATAGAAATGCAGCGAACAACACCAGAGGCGTCGGTAATTTTGCAAAGGGTAACAATTCGGGCGAGTCGCGAGATTGCAAGGTGTTTGCGCAGGAAGGGTTCTAAGGGCGAGTTTCCCGCGGCGAATCGAGTCTGGCGGTCGGACAGAGCAGATCGTTCGGTCAGAGATTCGGTTGGATTCCATCGAGTTGGTGGCCCAGGTCGTGCAGCTCGCGCGTCGTCGGTGAGAACCGAAGGGGCAGAGGATAGCTGAACTTCCGGCACCGAGGTTAGACGGCAGAGATACTCTACCGAGCATCCGGCCGTTTTCCCCGGGCAACGAGACACGACGATGGAAAATGATCGAGGGTTGAACGGCGCGCGGTGCTAGCCAACGTCCCAATTTCCCAGACAGTAACCTGTCCCGCCAGCTGGCACCCTTCGGGACATCAGGGTTTTCCCTCGTGACCCAGCAGAGCCTTCTCTGCCCCCCTCCTTCTCGTCCTCTCTTTCTCCCTCCCCCTTCTTTCTCTCTCTCTGTCCGTCTTCTCCATCGTTTGGTCTTTCCGGGCAGGATCTCCTCTCGGGGATCCCAACCCCCATATACCACGTCCGAGGGTTATGGTTCGGCATAAATCTACTTATAACGGCCGGCAACTATTCGTCGACGCCGGACTATTTCACGAGCTCCTCCGTGACATAAACGCGCGGCGTAAATCGTGCTTCTTCGACGGACAGGGGTTGGTTACCACCCGGGGTAGTAGAGCCCTATCTAGAAACGTATCTCTCGGTTACCCTCCTCCTCTCGTTTCCAGCCCCTCACGCCTCTTCGTTTTACCGTGCGAGGGATATCAACGTGTCCAGAGAGAACCGAAAGAGCCTTTTCGATTAGGAGGTTCATCGTGACGAGATATATATAGAGTCTGAACGATCCGGGTATAGAGGCCCGTTGATGCAGTTATAATACTGGATCACCGGTGTAGCGAATCTCTCGCCGGCGAATATATTGGGTTTCGAAATTTCAAAGGCTCGCCGCTCACCACCAACGGACGACGCGACGCGACGGTATGTCCAGCTGTCGACCGTAGGAAACTTCGCGCTAATTACTTCGACGCCGATTAAACCGGTACCAGCTCTCGTAATATATCATTGCCGCGAGAGAGTCCAACCCCCATGGGCACCGATGAAAGACACCGGATTAAGGATAACGAATCGATCCGTCCCCGCCGCCGCGTCGTTTATCAAATCGACAATCTGCCGTTGCCTTGGTACGTTTGTTTTTCCACTGAAATGGGAGCGATCGCTGTCAGTTCGATTTTCCTATTACTATCTAGATTGGAAGAAGTTGTCGACATTAGCTTTCTTCTATGTATCTGCTTGGCTCTGAAGCGTTATTAGAAGTTCCTTGTTGAAAAATCATCGAGTAATTCCAAGGAGTTTACAGATACACTTTTACGTGAAAAGAAAATCGATTTTTCGAACCAGGTACAGCAGAATGTTCCATTAAAATGACACTATGGTTGATCGTAGAATCGGGGACGGATAAAGACGGGTGAGAACGGTTTGCGCATTGGCTGGGCAAGGGTTAACGGAGCTTACTTCTCGGGGAGCGATCGGTGCCAGCCGTGATTCGATTAACCGTATTCGACAAATCGACGGGAAAGTCTCCGGGACGATAGAAACCAATATTTATACCGGAATGACATCGGTCCGAGCTCGCAAGCTGCCCCCGAAAGGGGTTCAATCGATCCGGTAGATACACATCGAGGCATTCTTCGCCCGGTCCGGATTAGCATTTAATATAACTAATCCGACCGTTGTTTTCCTTCGGCCGGTACCGATCGGCTTGAATCTCTTTCCAATCTGTTTTAGATTTGCTGCGTATGCATAATTCATAACCGCCGGGAGCTTGTTATTCAAAGGCAATCCGAATATGGAGTTGTCAGCGGAAAGACCGACAGGGATAGAGAGGGTAAGAGAAAGAGGGAGAGCGAGAGAGCGAGAGAGAGAGGCAGCGTACAATTGCCGCGAACAATTTAATACTTTGGCAGCCGCCGGTGATAATTCAATCGCGAGGCGCGGCAGTCTTAATGTTTACGCCGCTGCGTAACATCTGCGGAACGTATTAATCAGCGAGGCCATTAGTCAGCGTGCCAAGTGTAAAACGCGCGAACAATCCGGCAGCGATCCACCTTAATTAATTAAGTTGCCGGTCGAAAGACGATTTCCGGCCCGCTTTGCGTTTATCCGCCGCGTGCTTTTTCCTATCACGGTTTTTTTGCGAATTTCGCAACCGCGCCCGCGAATAAATCCTCGAGATCGCGCGGCTCTCTAATTGCACGATCATCGCGTCGAATATTCACGGCAAAATTTATTTCAATTTTACGACATCGGTGAATTGCAACTTTATCTCGACACGAGTTAAAAGATTTGCGTTTAGTGAGCTGGTTAAGGTTAATAATTGTATTTTAGAAAAAGATTTCCCACCCATTTTGCTTTCAATCCTCCGTCGCCTAGCTTTCTATGAATGCATTTTTGCGCGTTTCGATAGGGGAAACCGTGCGAATAAATCCTCGAACACCGTGCGAGTCTAATTGCGCGATGATCGGCGTCGTATATTTACGCGGGCGGAATTTGTTTTTTAATTTTCGGACGCCCCGCGTATAAATCCTCATCCGCTGGACGCGACACGGCTGAAATATAAATACCAACGGCTCCTGTTCGATCCAGCGAATCTATTCGTGCCGCGTCTAGCCACCGGAGGCATCGAGGAGGACGGGCGAAACGCGGTTACGCGAATCTCTTTCGCAAGATTTATGACCCGGTGGCAGTTTCGAAATTCAGTATAGTATCTGCGCGGACGGGACGCCGCGACAGGAACGCTGCGCCACCCTCTGCCGTCTCGCAAAATAAAGCGGAAACAGCGAGCGGTGTCTGTCGAATAGCTACTCGCGATTCTGGACCAGTCTGCGAAATGTTCAAGTTACAGTTCCGTGTAACTGCGGCTGCGAGAACGCTGCGACTAAAGCGTCTTTAACTAAAGGTGCTGGATACGTACTGCTTCCAGTGTGCTATTTAATATTTAAGCTCGAACGCCACTTACAAAGACGTGGTACAGAAACGTCGGAAGAATTCAAAATATATTCATTGCATAGCTCGTAAAGTATGACTTTTACAATGCCATTGAAAAAAGACGCGGTACAAAAACGTCGGAATAGTTAAAACATATTGTACGGTTCGTATGACTTGAAATTTCACTTCAAAAGAGATACGGTACAGAAACGTCGGAAGAATTAAAAAGACATTCATTGTATGGTTAAAATTAATTAAAAAGGGAGAATCCAGTTTTACTTAATTCTATCTTCGTTTTAACAGTGCTCGATATGAAACGGATCTGAATCGTTGTGCCCCTAACAGCAGCAGTTAGAGTGAAATTCGCTGTCGCGAATGCGGGCCGTCCGGTGAATAACGGGCTCCAATCTCTATTTCGACGAGACACTCGTAATTATCGAAATGCGAGTGTCGCTCGGAATCGATCATTTCCCTTTAAAACAAAAAAAGAGATAGATAGATAGATCGAGGGAGTGGATGTCGACGAGAGCGAGCCCCCGGCGAGCTTCATTATTCGCCGGTAATATTTACTCGCTAGCTTTCATCGAGCCTCGCGGTCTCTTCGCTCCGTGAACTTTTATTAATACCAGGGTGCCGAGTATCATGAGCGCGACATCACGCGGCACTGATGTTTCCCGGTGAATTTTAATAAAATCAAAGGTCCTGAAGGCCTGCGCGATACGTGCGAGAGAGGCGGCGTCGCGACGCTACGCGACGCGGAACGCTCTCGGCCGAGCCTTTGTGCGCGCGTTTTCCGCCTCGACGTTTTCCATCGCGGGGAAATTTCTCTGTCGGGACCGGCGCGGCGGCCGTAGATGTCGTTCAATAATCATCTGGCATCGTAATTTCATCGATAGAGAACGCTTTCACCGTAGAACTTAATGTTTACCTTTAATTATCGCCGCGCAACCTCTCTTCGCGTTCGTCCCGACGACGATGTTGTTTGCGCGAGAAAACGTCTACGAAAATATTGCATATCAGTTAGACGGCGACCGATGTGTTAAAAAAGGAAAACAGCTGTTAAATTACCACCGTGTCTCGCAGTTGCAGGCAATTTTTATTTTGCACAGTCGATTCATTGTATCCAAAAATATGAACATTGCACGGTACAATGTGTTTCTGGTAATGAAAGCGTTAATACTTCAGACTGGAGAGTGGCATAGGCGACGAACAACTCGAGAGTCGTGTCGAGTAGGTGTGAAAGGGCGTGCTCAGCAAGCGTATCGCGGAAAATAGAATCGTTTTCCCTGTTTTCTCTCGCGCCGGAGGCTCTCTCGGTTCGGGCCAGGTGTATCTTTTTGGCGGTGCGACGGGATTTTTGGCTCACGATCAAGAGTCGAATGTTTTGGCTAGCCGTGTACCGCCACGGTACCGTCTTGTCTGCCGTGCTGCTGCTTGTCGCGAGAAAAAAGGCTCGATCCGAGCTTCCGCGCGCGCGGGACAGGGGGAAGAGAAGAGAAGAGAGAGGCCGAGTTTTATTTTGTCTTCGCGAACGCGGCCAGGGACGCAACGCGATCCCCGGACACCTCGTGCCCGCCTCCCGACAGTATTTCTTATCCACAGACTACACCGACTTTTCTACCTTTGCTTCTCGATTGCCTCTTGCAACCTTGTTTTTAGATTTTATGTATTTCTGAAGACATTGAGGACACGAAGTGCAAAATGGAAGTAATGTAAAGATAGTGTACCCTCAATTTTAAAAAATGAAGTTATGCAGTTTGTTGCAGTGCATAAAAATCCGTAGTGTAATCGTGTTTCGTCGTCAAAAAATACGAAAGGAAAATCGTATTATTGATGACTGCGCATTTTGGATAGTCTAAATTTTACGGATTAGTTTATGAAAAGCAAGATCGAGAACCAAAATGGATTTATCAACTAAGAAATTCCGTACTTTTTTACTTTTTCTTGCACTTTTGAAACTGTATGAATACTTCTTTCAAAAACATGCAACGAAAATCGCATTATTTATCGTTTGTCCTAAAAGCTCTAAAATTCACCAGCCGCCGATCATCGACCAGCCTCCCAGATTAGAAATTCATTTCCAGGAAACAAACCTATACATAATCGAAAACTGTGTCACCTACACCGATTCGAGTGGTGGGATAAGGGTTCATGGAGAAGCGGGACACTTTATTCGTGTATTTTTACGGCGGCAGCAAATCCTTGGGCGTAGTTTTGACACCGTGAACGGCACTGTCTCGTCTAGCGTGCTCGCGTGTCCGGAAAAAGCACCGAGCGAGAGAAAGATTTCGCACGAAAGCAGAAACGCGACGACGCGATGCGTCGTAGAAAGAAGAGGATAGAGGAGAGAAAAAGAGAGGAAAAACCGAGGCCAGGAGAGGAGAGGAGAGGAGAGACGGGGCTCTATTTTGTCTTCGCGCGGAGACACGTTCAGACAGGAGCGTAACTCCCCTCGTTGGGTGCCTCTGGTTCTCGTCGCGCGTCCCTCGCCCCCTCGACCGACGTATATTTTCGTCGCTGTTGGTTCTCCGCCGCCGATTTGCCGGAGTTTTATGTGTCAAAACGCGTTATCGTATTGGTTGCACGTTCGTTGACGCGCGACGGCTGGAGGAGCTGCGATTTTCCATCCTCGCAAAGCCGATTCCGCTGCCGCGCTCCCTTCGCCGCGCCCTGCCGTGCCGCGCCGCCGAGAAAAGAGTGTCGCCGACACGCGTCGGAATTTTCCACGATGTCGCCGGGAATTCTCGACGACCCAGGGAGGATCGACTAAGTGGATCCGGTTAGAAGAACATCGAGTGGCTTACCGAGACGCCACTCTTCCGTCACGTTCACGTTCCCAACAGAGAACACGACGGAGACGACGACGAGGACGCGCTTTCGGGTATCGTTCCGACCCGATCGAAACGCTTCCTCCGCTATTCTGCGGATAAATAACTATTCGGATCGATCACGAGGGCTGGCACGCACGAATGAGCATCCGCATAGAGGAATATTTGATTCAGCTTGCTCGATTTTTAATATTGGAATCAACCAGCTCCAAAAAGCATTAATAAGCTGAACCAATTAACATTGTACCTACATGAAGTTTTAGGGGATCATTGTAAAGGAGAAGTTTCAACGTTATTAGGTTACTAATTTCTACCGCTATGCGAACGGTACAGAGACAGGTACCTACCAACTATGAAAATCTTTATTCATTTGTCTTCATAATTTTCTGACTATGAAACAGTTATATTGCCTTTGCAAGTTACGTGCGACATTGTGCAGCATACTGTAAACGCGTGTTAGCGTAAGTTGTGTTCCGAATATCACTGAGAACAAGTGCGCGAGGTTAGACGTGGTTCAGAAGTATTATTCTTGTTGTGCGTTTCACAAATTCTGTCACGTTCAATGCATAATAGAAAAGTCGATAGAAATCCATTCTGATGGACTTCTAGGTTCATATAGTTACGTCAGTATTGTAAGAGATGGCCGGGAGTAATTGCAAGAAATTTAGTGCTTAAATTAATACGTCTTCTTGTAATGCCGGGTCAAACAAGACTGGCCGTCTCTGCTCGATACCGATCATCATTCTTTTATCGTTCGTCGACCGTTTTCTTCTCCGTTTCTTTCGTTTTCCGATCGCTTTTCCTTTTTCCCGACGGATCGATGCGGGACTATGTACAATTCGCTCATAGTTCGCTCATATTTCGCTCGAGGACAATCGGCTCTTAGAACCTACACAGTCTACAGCTCTACAGTATAGAACAATTTTCTTTTTTTGCCTAAGGCAACACAGAACCGATCCATGGCATCTACTCCCATTTAATTGGGAGTGGACCTTCCGAGAATGAACTTTCCCCCGCCGAACTCGTACCCAGACCGTATTCTTCCCGCGGCTGTCGTAATTAGAAGTAGCAAGAGACAGAAAGAGGGACAGAGAGAGAGTCGTGTCTCTGGTCGGTGGACGGGATCGGACAGCGACGCTTGACCGCGCAGAGACGCGTTTCTTTGTGCCCGTTTGAGGACGAACCTCGTTAAACGTGAATCGAGTCTCTCGTGAAAACTTAAACGGCCGGCGGTCGGGACTCCAGGGTACTCAGTGCAACCTAATAATTCATCCAGAGGGTTGCTCCTCGTACCTCCGGGCACCGAGCTGCGATGGTCCCACTGCGTCGGCCCTGTCTCCTTCCCTCTCTCTCTTTCTTACTCTCATTCTCTCCTTCCTCCTCCGTGCAATTCACTCCTGTAAAGATCAGACGCCGAAAATGTTGTCGCAGTCACCGGCTAAAACGAATTTAAATCGACGGGAAACCTTAAAACGTCTTTAAATGCACCGCCGACGACTCTGCGAAAGACACCGAAATTTCGCTAAATGATGCATCGAACGTCCCCGTCGCATCGTCTATGCATCAACACGGTTATCACGACTGCAATACTTCACGGTGATTTTTTCATAGATACAGAGACGATTTGCTTCAACCAAATGTGTGTTAGCGCAGGGCCCCATTTTCGACGATTTCCAGTCACTTGCGGCAAATATCTCGAGGAATTGTTACGACGCCCTAAACAAATGATCAGGAGGGAGACGCCCGTAACGACGTTAGGGGGGATTGATGATGTAAAAATAAAAGAAAATAAATAACAGGAGACTAGAGTCGGCTGGCAACCAGATAACAAACAGCTGGAATCGATTCGACGTGTCTTGCTTTGTCTTTAATTGATTTCATAATATTTCTTTTATCTTAATTTCTATCATGTGCGAGCAGACTGCGGATTTTATGCATTTATGGCAATAGACGGGTCGGTGCGATTTCAAACAATAATTACAAGAATTTTAGAGGAGAATCCTCTAATAGTAACAGCCGCTTATCTGTCTCGATCTCACGATCGTATAAGAGCGTTGTTATTTCGCGCATAGATCCAGTTGAACGGTTCCAGAGCGAGCGAGGAGTGTTCATCGGCGCGCATTCTTTCCGATCTCCGTATCGAGCAGGAGGCTTATGAATGGACAGTTAATCCCGGAAAACCATGGTGCTCGAGGATCGTCGCGAGCTCCGTTACGCCGTTAAGCCACCTAAAATCCAGCGATCCACCCTCACGCCGGGACTCTGTATTATTCAAAGAGCGGGCCGGTCTACTCTCTGATAATGATTTATTTAGACTGGGGGTTGGCTAGCGCAAATACGGGGACGAACATTAACGGCGACTAAGCTCGTCGCCCGGTATCTGTTTCAAAGGGTCCCCGGGTCTCGCGGATTATCACCGCGATTCTTAACGAGCTTACGCGACACCTTTACGTCGTCGAAACTCGGAGAAAACCGGACGGCCGTCCATACGCCTGGCCGGAATATTGGATTTTCCTGGTCCCGGGTCTCATCCCTTTGTGACGCGACGCATCGTTCGCGAATTCAACGTGCATTTCCACACAGACACACACGCGAGCGTGCACGCATGCACACCGAGAGATAGAGAGGGAGAGAGATTGGAGAGAGACAGCTCCGTCCAAAACCATCCCGCCGTTTCCCAACCCGAAATTCCCCGTTAATCGTCGACCGTTCAATGGGACGAAATTAATAAAAGCAGCAGCGACGAGACCGTCCAAATTGCGGAGGTACGTTTACCACCGGCGAATATCCGAACAACACGCGAACTCGTGACATATAATTAAACTATCATCTCCATATTCATGCCGAGCAAAGCAAACTTCCACACTCATCCATATACATTGCTAAACAGTTGTCGGTCACCTATTTGCATTTAGGTTACAGTCTTCATTAATCGAGACGCAACTACCCCCTGGTAACCGGTTCCCTTTCTCTCTCTCTCTCTCTCTCTCTCTCTCTCTCTCTCTTTCGTTCGGCTATTAAAACGCAGAAATTTTTATGATTTCGAGCAACGCACACCCCCGCGTGCCTTCGGAAATATGCTTGCGAAGCACGTCAGCCCACTCTCCGAGGACCTCTGGTTTCCCACTATTTAGCTTTTACGGTGGAAAAAGTATAGTAATCCTTGGGTAATCGCGCATTCTTGCGTTTAACGCCTCTTGGAATTGAGGGTTGTTAAATCGCGTTAACAGTTTTTCTTTTAGCCGTTAACGGTCTCAGTTTCAATCGGTAGGCAACCGCAAGGGTTCCATAAAATCATACAGCAATTTTTGTTAGCGTACAAAGCTTCTTTATGAAATTGCAACTAGACTGTGGATTTTATGCTGCACATTTTCTGCAGAAAAATCCGCCGTCCAATTGTAAATGTTATTCGAACATCGATGATTTAATATGCGAATACTTTCTGCAGTCTGCTGCAATTTCGAAAAATGAATCGCGCGAATGTGTGTCCGGGAGCTCCCTGACACGCTTGAATCGGTGTTCGGCGATCGTCGCGGAGTTCCATATTTGCCGAGGAACGCGGAGATTCGCGTTTCGAATATTTCGTCGATGAGCACCGGTGATACCGGTGATACCGATGATACCGATGATACCGAGTTGCGGGGGTGGCGGGACAGGTACGCGCTGCCCGTGCGCCACACCCGGGTGTCACATATTTCTCCCGTCACGAAGCTCTGTTGCGCCCGTTTATCTCTCAATTACGCGCCAACTGGCCGGACCGCGAAAGGAATGCGAGATTGCACGGCGAGGATCGCGCTATTGCCGATGCATTCTTGTGCAATGTGTAGCTGGCTCGCTACAGAAACATGCAACCGACGAACAACGAACGTACCGACTCGCCAGACTCTCTGCTGTTATAGGTACTCGACTATCTCCGCTGTCAAAGCTGTCTCCGATGTATCAACACTTTGACTGCCGTGTAGGATATTATGTGTGGGTGACACGAGATACTGTCAAACTTCGAAACCGATTTTTATTGCAGTCTGTTCGGTAATATCTGCTGAGATGTACAAGATACGCGTGACAAATGTTAGTGCTAGGATAAATCGTCAGCTTTTTATTCTTGTGTCGTGAAACGAGTTGTTCCAGTTTTGAATCATTTTTATTGGAAATGGGTTATTAATAAAAGGCACACTGATACTTTATTTCACGGCGCGGGAGGAAGCTCTTTATTCAGAGGAATCTTAGCTGCGACTGACTCTAAGAAGGAAACCAATTTGGAACCCCAAGTATGGAATAGGGTTCCCATATCTCCAGACTGTTTAGGTTAGCCCCCACAGTCCGGCTCTTGATACAAAGTATACAAAGAATGAGTTGCTTCGAAATCTCTGTTTAGAATCGAACCTGAGAACGTTCCATCGAGACTTTGTAATCTCTATCCGAGAACGTTGATTTAGTTTTGATAAACTAACAATTTTTATAGGCACCGCCACATGAAGTGAATTTTTTAAATATTTTAACAGTGAAGGTGGACAATTTTCATTTATTTTTCTTTATTTATGGAAAGTTTCGAACAATTCTGCCGATTTCGAGAAACTACCAGCAAGATATCGTCCATCGCATCAAATATGCAGACTACAGGCTCCTGGAGTCTGGCAAGCAATGCTCGATCAGTGTCCCGGGGACATAGTTGAAACTTCCGGGTATGCGATCACCTAACCCAGACCTATTCGTTGCATCGTATCGGGCCGAGTTCCTCCGGAGACGTAGCAACGAGTGAGTTTTTCAACGCGTAATTAAAGCGTCGCGGAAGGAGGACGACAATTACAACAGCGCCTCCGCTAGGTTGGTCTACTTCTTCCGAGGGTAACCGGGTGCATACCTGGTGCGCCGCGATCACCTAAACCAGCGAAAATACGAGGAACGCGACAGCAATTTTCCCGGACTGTCTCGGAAACCGCTGGCTTATTGTCTATTCGGGCGGCGCTCAGTGCCGACTAAATTCAAGGTGTCGGCCGCAGACGGTTTACAGCCGAGGAAAACGATCGCGGGCCGCATTCCCGACGCGTTGCAAGATCTCTCGCTTCTGGCTAACCGCGGAACGCGCTGATCTAACTGCAGGACACGATCTTAACCCTTTGTCCTTTGACCGGTGAGAGCCTTCGCAAAGATCTAACGGAAAAGTACCTGGCGGTTGCAGTTTTCGCATTTCTTCCGTTTCGCTTCATCAATTATCTTTTTTTAGTATTTTTTGGTTTATTCGGAGGATGAGAAATTTAGCGTTCGAATAAATTCTTAAATGATCAATGATGATCGGTTCACACGGTGTCCAATCCAGGATTATTCTAAATGGTGCTAGAGCCACGAATAGCTGTCCTGTTTTGCCTGAATCAAGGTTTGAACAGCAAAAGTGAATATTTGTACTCGGGGAGTACAACAAGTACAGTGTCCCACTCGACGCAAACACGGGACTGGTTCGCGGCCTAGTGATTGCCTACTCGCGATCCTAATCGAGCACTCCCGCGGCCGTCGTCGTCGTCTACGGGACCATCGAGAGAACACCCCTTTCACCTCCCTATTTGCAATGCAACACCCACCCCCGTAATTTAGAGGAGAACGGAGGAGGTACGGCGAGAGAGCCGATAAACGCGCCACCGAATTGCCTCGCTTCCTGCTCGGCGAACACAACGCTTACCTTCGTAGTCGCGACCGGTTTACGAACCGGAGAACCTCGTAATATTGTCACTGGGAATCGCAAAGCTGTCGCAGGCGCTTTCTCTCTCTCTCTCTCTCTCTTTCTCACTCTCTCTCTGCCGTAGCTTAGGTTATTCGAACGCTCGCAACAGCGCCACGGACTCGATTAATCTGTGACGAGGCTGCGGCTGAAGAAACAGGTGAGAAGGGAGACGTCCCGTTGGTTTGTTAATGGAACTTATGTTTGCCTCTCGGGGATGTATCTAACGATGTTCTATTTGGTTGCTTTTGTTTCTTCTTCTACCTCGACGATCAGCAGACGCTTTTCGTGCAAAATAAACATTGTCAAAGTCAATTGTGAGAAACCTAGATCTTAGGTATCCATTTTTACCAAAAATGCATACAATCCACAATTAATTCGTAATAAAAAAATTGTCGGGACTGTAGAAGAGCGTATTCATTTCGCATAAAAATTATCCATTTTTGTGTGGATTGCATGAAAGCCACAGTCCAATCCTAATTAAAAGGGAGAAGCCACGATGGCAGACCTCCGCAGGTGAAATTGGAAGACTTTCGCAGCAACTGACGTGCCGGCAGCCTTACGCAGCAATCGAAGAATTTTTATTCGAATCCGCGGAGTTCCCCGGTCGGCTCGGCGCGCGGAGCGGGACATTAATGGAATTCCGCGTAGCTCGTTAAATTTGAAATTACGATGACGCAACGAACAATGGGCGTGCGGGAGCAGCGTGCGCCGAGTAAATAGGCTCGACGAAATCCCTCGTCATCGGCGGGGCCAATTATCCCGGCGTTCATCGTTAAAATGATGTTTCTTCTCGTTATCGGTAACGCTGACGCTCTGTCTCCCTGTATCGGTGGGTAAACGAAAAATAATAACAACACGGACGTCGATGTGTCAACACAAACTCGTAGAGAGAGAGAGAGAGAAAGAGAGAAAGAAGAGTACGCGTACGCGTGCGATAATTATGGAAATTTTCTATTCGTAGCGAAAACGCGTTCGAACATCGGCGCGCACGGTTTCCGCGCTGTTATCGCGGTCCGTATCGGGTCATATAAATATTGTTCTCGTGACGGGGAGCACGGGAAGTTCCGCGTTCACGAGAACCAACCCCCATGGAAACGCCAAGCAACTCCAAGCTTGTCCCCGGAATCAGGGTTTCGTGCCTCGACCGGCATAAATTTCTCTTACGTGCCAGATATAAAAAGTATTACAGCCGCCCGGGGTTTATCGTCTCGTGAAGTCGACGATGGATTCGCGAGAAAATTCTGATTTAGCCCCGCGAAAACGATTTCGCCTCTGCGAAACTGGCTCGATTTTATACAGAAGATAGCCGAATTGTTATGGCCGTTTGTAGGGATTAACGATCTGGACAACCTTCCGATCGAAAAGGCCAGTTTCTTAATAATAAAAATCGAGCTGCACTCGACGGCAAACACTCCCCAAGATACGAACGTCATAAAAAATCAGGAAATCCAACGAGCAACGTCATTTCACACGTTCCTGACTACAAGGAGGAAGAGAAGGGGATGAGAAGCTGGAGAAGCAGAGAAAAGCGTAGGATTTCAGCACGCCGATGTTGCAACGCTCGTTCCCGTGACCTCTCGAGCCCCGGCTTTTCTTCTGTTCCGTTTTTCCCCCAGTTCTCGCATAACCCTGGCCCATATACGCGGAACTCAGTCTCACTCTTGTCGCCCACGCACAAAAGCTCGCACACAAAGGGGCCGATATGCAGTTGCCGGAAGGCGCGAGATCCTCTCGACGGGCGACGGATGCCGAGCGGAGTCTTTCGCCTTTCAAACGCTCGTTATTTTAACAGGAAGCGCGAAGCTGAAGCTTGAAAGGATGGAAATGTCGGGACGCGCACGCGAGTCGCGTCTTTGACATGGTTCGCGGCAGAATTAACCGCGAAAAGATTATTCGTACCGTGTGCAGAGAGTTGTTATGGGTTTTGATTATACTGTGCATCAGAAATCGGAAACACTGGAAATCCTCCTCGATGTGGGTTGACACGATCTGCGGCGGCGTGCATGATCCGGTAGGATGACTGTTTTCAACGTGTGTTTTTGACTATCTTTAAGTAAATTTTGAAATTATGATGGACAGCGTATGTTTGTAAAGAAATTGGCTGAGTGAAATATAAAATGGCAAAAAATGACATATAAAATAGCGAAAAATTATTAAAAATTCAAATAAACTTTTGCCAAGGCCTTCTTCCCACAATCGATAAGAAACATTTTTATTCTGCACAAAGATCTAGTGAACGTGTCAAGATTTCAAGTGGAATCAACTGATTTGAAAACCCGTATTTCCAGCAAAGGATTAACTCGAACAAAGAAATTAACATTCGAGAAGTAGATACAGAAAAAGCTAAAAGTAAATTGATACCTGAGGATCTGAATGGATTTAACCGCAGCCAGCGAGAAAGTCACGAGCCACGGTCATTCAAGGGTTAAAGTCGTTTTCGCGTTGAGTAAAAAAATACAAGAGTCTGTAGCGTAGCCGGTGTGGCTCGGACACCTTAATGGAACTCGAAATTCCGCTTAGCGTTCGCCGGTAAATACGAGCTATACATTTAAATTGAAGTTTTCGTTTGAATTTCATGCGGGCGTTAAATTAAAACCGATGGAAATTCCGCGGCTTCCGGCTTCAGCCGGTTCTCCCGCTCCCTTTGCCGCTCGAATTTTGCGCTCGCAACTCCGCTCCACTCTGCTCAGCTCGCTCGAACACTGAAAAGGCTTGGTTAATAAAGACGATGAAAATTACGCGGCGACATTCTAAAAGGAAAATAACTAGCAGGGAAGATTGCGTTGACGCGGCAAAGAAGAGGAGAGCCAGACAAACGCGGTGTCAAAATACCCTCGAGCGGTCTTTAATTTTCCAAGCGTGCTACCGTTCGCGAGCGTTCACCACCGCGTCAAAGAAATCATCCCGTGCGTTTTTCGCGCATATGATAGCCATTCTTTCGACGTTGCAGCCACCGCGTCGATGGCAACCTCGATGAAAAATCGAATGGTGCGTGTAAACCCATTCGCTGTGCTTCGAATCCAATTATCTGGACATCGTAGTCATGCACGCTCGCGCCCGTTTCGCTATGCAAAATCTATAATCTTCCAGATAATGAAAAAATTGGAAGCGATTCAGCTCTCGCGGAAACGCGCCGGCCGGAATCACCGGTGTTTAGCGTGTTTAAAAATGTTCCGTACCATTCCGAGCAGTTCAAATGCATTAGATCGATAGAAAAGAACAGTCGCTACCATTCACACTAGCCTCATTTCAGAGATATCAAGATTTGATCTAAATTACGTACATCTGGTCTGAATACACCAAATTTTCATCGAAAAGTCGCCGAAGCAACATACCGCGGTATCTAAATAAGAACATTTGACTTTCGCGGAACTCGCGCATAATAATATGAAATTCGTATCCGGAATACAATATTCCACAGTTTAATTTTTGCTCATTTACCAATATTCGTATGCGAGGCATGAAAATAGCTTTGAAAGTTGGGGTTGGAAACCATATTTGACCGTTTATCTCTGAAACGAATAATTCTAGGGAAAAGCGCAAATACACGCAACTCGTATATTTTTCGCTGCCGTGCTCCGGTCCAAGTAAATAGATTTTTAAAATAATCATTTATCGGCAACATACATTGACAAATTTATTGCTCCGACTTCGAGAGCGATTTTCATCCCCCTGAACATGGGGATTCTGACCACTCGAAAAAGATACGCGTCGAATATTTGCTCGATCCTTTCACAAAAACCAGAGAGAGCCAATTGCAAAATCTGCCCATTAAAATGAAAAATTTTATTCTTTCAATAAGCTGGAAAATTTATTCCTTGAACTAATGCGAGCTCTTTCACTTTGCATATTCGTGCAAAGTCTGTTTCTGGAGTGTTTATTCAGTTCGAATTTATGCTGGTAATTGAGTAAAGTGTATTGATGCAACAATACTATAATTTAGTACTACTGTACCATAGTACTATAAAACGAACATTCCCTTTACAAATATATCAATCGAGTTGTAGCATTTTCGAATGAAAGCCTACCTGACGGTGCATGCCCACCTATGAATATTGTAGATAGCTACTAAACTTACAAATTCAGAGTTTTACACAGGCCATTTCGACGATGAATAAACACGCATAGTTTTATTTTTTGGAAAAGGGTTTCAAAAAATCATATAATTTAATGTTACACTTTTATTAACCCCTTGCCTTCTTTACGGTCATAGTGGTTAAAACTTCTTCGTCCCCAAACATGTCATAGAAGAGAAAAGAAAAAATATATTTTTTGTACGACTACATGGATTTTAATGTTGAAACAACTGATTACAAACAAATCAAATTTTATTTCATCTAAAAAGAAAGGCGTGACATTCGTATTTGTTGGACTTTATTTAAAATCTTCATCAGGAGTCTGAGTTAAAATATGGCAAGGGGTTAACCCTTCGATGACCAACGAGGTCCCTAGGGACCTTCGCCGTTTTCAATGTTGCGGCATTTCAATACGGTTCGTCCGAACAGCCGCGGCCTCTGTGACTTCTATAAATGAAATGTCTAGAAGGAATTACAATCGGTTACGATTCCGTAAATTTTTTCATCATAATCTCGGGTTGAAGTGACTTATGGCGTCGATGACCGACAAGGTCCGCAGGGACCTTGTGGGGATTACTATGTAATTTGTTCTTGTTTTCTGGTTGTGCAGGTATTTTCATGTAATTTGTTCGTGTTTTATGGCTATGTGTAAGGAAGGGATGAAGAAAATATATTCAGACGCGTTGCGTTTATTTTTTATGACACCCTTCCGCGATTGCCTTTTTCCGTACGTCTGTACCTTCCTCTCCTTCCTTTCGTCTCCTACTTGACTTTTCTTTAGTTTCCCCTCCTATTTTCTCCAATTTATCTGACGACATATATACATATAAACACACATTTTGCAACACTACAACGAACGTACGAACTTAACAAAACTATAATAACACCATTAAGGTAAAAACAAAACAATTTTACACATTACATGCCATATTAAAACAGAAGATCCCTGGGAACCTTGTTGGGCTGCGACCGTTTAAAAAATTGTTGGGCATCGGAGGGTTAATAAATCCTGACTTCGCTAAAAATATATTGACATGCGTTTATGTATAATTATCGACTGCCTCACAGCTCCCTTTTCTTTAGATATTTATACTAAAGAATAAACAAGAGTAAGTCTCTTCACAGGACACTGTCCAAAATCTCGTAAGTATTGCAGACTGTCCGTTTAAAATCGTCCTTTTCTACTGCGAGATATTGCGTAGAAAGAAAGTTCCGGGCCGGTAATATCCGACTTCCCCATGGCAAATAGTTCGGCCGGAGTCACAGGTTGCGCACAGGTGTAGTCGGGAATTGAATGGATCGGCGAGGTCGCGGGATGAAGTGTCTCTCGCGTCGAGATTTACGATCTAGCGGGTGCTCGGTGCGAAAGCTTTGCATTCACCGCGTATTTCGGGGTTGAAGCGCCGCAAGGCTGGATGCGAAAGGGTTCGTCGGTGATTGGAAGGGGCGAAGGGAAGCAAAGAGAGACCCGAAGAGAAGAGAAGGCGTGCGCGCACACACATACACCGCAATGGGACCCAGCTGCGATAAACTGGATGCTCGATTCGCGTCGCGACACCGATTCGTGTCGGATCTACGCGCCGGAATTTCGGTCTCTCGACCCTTTAAACTGGGTCATCGAACCTCTGCCTCGTCCTTTTTCCCAGAGATCCACGACCGACACGATCCATACGATTCATGGAGAATCTTGCTCGACGTTTTTTCGGCGAGGAACCCTTCTCTCTCTTTTTCTCTCTCCGAGTGCTACCAGCTCCTCGCCTTTTCCGATTCTTCTCGGATCGCGCACGCCGAGGTTATAGCTAGTTTATCGGGATCACGATCGCGAGGGGAAATTTATTCCGCGTAAAGACGAGCCACTGGAAATCCATAAATCGGGGATTCCCGGAGATACGCTCCCTGATTTATTGGCAACAACGGGAGGAAATAGTTCACCGAGAGAAAGAACGAATCGGATGAGAGACGCGCACCAAATGACGGATCGTTTTGTTAGCGACTTTTTGACTTAAGCGGCCCCTTTGACGGATTCGGGAAGTCGGTGATCTTTTTGCGACGTTTTATTGATGTTTAGTGCCTCGATTCGCAACGGAGCTCGCGTTTCATGGGATATTGTACGCCGAACGTTAAAAGCGGTTTCTTCGAGCGTGGTTCGAAAGGTTTCGTATTTTTGACGCTTCACTGGACTGTTGAATCGATGCGTTTGTGACGGGAGTGTGTGGGTGAAATACTAAAAAGTAATCACTAATCAGACAGGATCTTCCAAAAATCCATTCAGCCCTGTTTCCGTGGATGAGTCATTCGAGACACCTACATCCAAAGTGAAAAGTCTACATTCTCGTTTAGTACGTTCAGGATCGTCGATCGGGCACTGCCAAGACGCGGATGGATCGGATCGGATCGAATCGAATCGAATCTCATAGAGCGAGAGCTTTCATACAAAATTCCTCTGGCCGAATGGATTTTTTACGTTCGGCAGGCGCGTTTCCGCGCACCCCACGGGGAATTCGCGGAGCCGAAATTTCCCGGCTCCGCTCCGGCGAGCCGTGTCGGTTTTACAGCTCTTTTCGAAAATTAAATTTCTTCCGTGCCGCGCTATGCTTTCAAACGACACGCTGCTACGTACACGCCGTACGTACTATATAATATATATGTATACACACATAGTATACACCGAGAGTCGTCGGAAATTACCGATGAACTTCGATGGTGGGGGTCGACACTTCCTTCGGGGGTGGGCAAGTTTTAGTATGGGGGTGCGTCTCGGTCCCCTGTTCCACCACTTCCGTTAAAAATCACGGAGGACCGCGGGAGAAAAAGTTCGCCAATATCAAAGCAAACACACTCGCTGGGGCTACCGGTTCCCCGTCGAAACTCGCAAACACTCGACTCGTTAATTTCGACGGAACGAGAGAGCTGAGGGTGAAAGAGCGAGAGCGAGAGAGAGAGAGAGAGAGGGAGAGAGAGGGAGCGAGAGGTTCGTCGCAATGCTCTGCACCACTCCGCATCGCTCCGCACCGCTCCGCACCGGTGCACGCGTGTGCAGTCGGCATTATTTCATCGACAAGACGAACTTTTCGCCGTTTCCACTCGGTCGACCGGCAGAACCGAGGAGAAAAACCCGGGCAAGGGGCGGAGAGCTTTGTCGGCGGGCTTTGACATTAATTAACCGGTCGGCGAATAAATTTAAAACTCGCCCCGGAGGCTCGATCGACTGCTAAAAATGACCATGCTCTCTTTCGTTGAAACGGCGCGGCGCGGCGCGGCGCGCGTCGTAGAGAATGTGTGGGCGGGGGTTGATGCTACGGCGGTGTGCGGTGGTTTGTGAACCGGCACGCCACCGGTTGACGAGGGTTTATTGGCTTTATCGAGGAATCAGGTCGTCCCCCGAGGAACAAGGGTTCACAGGGACAAGGCGAAAGGGGTGGGACAAGAATGGACATCGGACAAATGAGAGCGAGCCGTGCATCGTGGAGCCGATCGCGCCCGAGATACTTTTACAAATGACTCGAACGACGGCGTTTCCATTCGGTACGAAGACACCGAGCTTGGAAAGGGTGGTTCGACGTTTTAAGAGACTACGCGGGGAGCGTTTTAATGGCGAAACTCTGCCGGGCCCGAAAACACGGCGATGTTCCCTAATTAATGAATTGTTCTAAAATTTATCGATCCGCTCGCGAATATCACAATCTTTCACAATATTGGGATGCTTTTTAATTGTTGGACTATTGGATATGGGTGGTGAGAGAATGCACACTGGTACTTTTAAAATAAAACTATTCCTTGTTACACAGCGCGGGGAAAGCTCTTTACTCAACAAATTCTTATCTGAAACTGATCCTGAATGGAAAATCTTTGGAAAGCCCCAAAGGAAACTGGGGTTCTTCATATCTCCAGACTGTTTAGGTTAGGCCGATCTCAGACCGGCTCGTGAAACAAAATATCAAATGGGATACTTCGAAATTTCTGATTAGAATACGATTCTGAGATCGTTTCATCGATACTTCGTAATCTCTCTTTGTTAATAAGATTCCGAGATCGTTAATTTATTTTTGACAACGAACAATATGTCCACTGTGCGTGTAACTTATTGATAATCCAACATGGACCGTATGATATTTTTTTGCGAAGTCAAAACAATTTGTATACTACATGATGCGAAGAAGTAATTTTATAAATTTAGATTTATAAATGTTGTTTTTTAAGAGAACGGTTGACCCATGGTCCATCGCGACGACTAAATTTTACCTTGAAAAAAGGATCAGACAATTTCTGGCCGATTTTTTCAGCAGATTTCGCAGTCGGAACACATTATTTTTATACACCCTGTAGGTGAAGAAGTGTAAACGCGAACATGCCGGGCGAGCAGTAAATAATTGAAGTCGCTGACACGGCCGGCTGATCTAATTCCTGCCACGGACAAACAGTTTGATTAGCAGAGGGGGCAAGGGGGAGGAAGAGGGATAGGCAGTTGGTTTCATCGCTGATCTCCAGGGAGGGAACAAACGGAGGGATAGTTCGTTAAATAAAGAGGATAAAGCGACGGGTCCGGGGGAGTAGCCACAGGGAATAGAATATAAGAGAAGCGTGTGCTCTCTAATAGATGGGGCGAGAGACGAGGGGTTGCAGAGAAACTAGCGGAGAACTGTCGGCAGAGGTCAGCGGATACGTCGTTTCTAGATCAGCTCCACGAAATCGGCAGAGTCCCGTGAAACCTCTGCCAACCTATTCCAATCTCTACTGTGATAGCGCGCGGCGGGAAAAGAAAGTAACAAGAAGCGAAACCCAATTTCGGCCGGACCGTATCGCTCGCGAACGATGGGAGAGCTTGGGGGAACAGGTTCCCGGCCGTTTGTTTCAATATTTTCGACCCCTCCGTGTGGTTATATTCCTGGAGCCTAGTAAAATCATGAAAGGATATTTCATCTCTTGAGATTGGGCGGGTTCAAATGTCACTGTGGAGATAAAAAAATTTCTTTCGCGACATAGACTGCAATGGGGTCAAAGAAGGAAGTCTCCGTTTTACGCGAGTCCACGAAATTTTTTTTTTGCTGATATTTTACAGAAAATTTCAATGCATTTATCTACAAAGTTTGAATTCAATGCATTCGCTAGTTTTCCGCAAAAAAAATCTCAAAAGAATTTTTCATTAGTTCTCGATCGAAAATCCACGAAGATCCTTCAAGGGTTTTCGATCCCGCAATACTTTACGAAGAAGAAGGTGGCTCGCAAACGCGCTGGTGTAACGCGGATCGAAGTAAAATGTATGGCGCAACGCTCACTTGCATGCTGGTTCACCGACGGTCTCGAAAAACAGGCAGGTACCGCCGTTCATGCAGAAGTCCTCGGCGATCGGGCACGGCTGCTCCTGCCTCGGCCAGGCTGCCGTTGCTGCAACACAAACCAGAGAAAAATAATGGTGAGCTCTGGCGAAACGTTCGAAAAACGTTATGCGCATAATTCCCGTCCACGCCCTTCGTGTGTCTCGTATCCTTTTCTTTTGTCCGCGCAGCCCTTTGCCTTGCTTTTCCGCTGCTCGCTGCTGTTCGCGTCGTTCGTTCTTTCCGCGCATAAATCGCGCACGCTGCGTTCGAGCTTTGTTCGCCGAGTGCAAGAAAATGATATTCGCGCGTGCGGATTCGAGCCCAAAGAGAGGGAGCGAAAGAGAGAGAGAGAGAGAACCGGTGTGCATTTTCATTTCAATCGGCCCTCGCCTGGTCCGCGCTGGCGCTCGCGCGTGCAAGGATTAGTCTTTGGTATGCAAATCACGGGAACGGCTGCTAAGAAGGAAACGCGCGGACACCGGCGGATTTATGGAGAGCTTAAACCGTGGCCGACAACAGTATCCGTCGCGGCGACGTTCGGTTTTTAACGAGCTGTGAATCGAATCGTGGAAACGCTGATTCGAAGAAGTCTATCGAACAGATAGAGCCTAGTAAACACGAATATTACTCCTTTACATTGGGTGGCAGTGCATGTCTACTCTGCTAAAAAAACTAGCTTTCTTTCGATATAAGTTTTCCCGAAAAATGTATTCGCTAACAGAGGTATTAGGACCGATCATCCGCCGAAGCATTGCGGAGGCACAGAGTCGCTCAGGACTTTTACCTGGCGTAAGCACCGGCGAGAATTTCCTGGCGTATTGTTCCGCGGCTATTGCTCACTGTCGTTTGCCGGTGTTCAAGTTGTAATGCATTACGAACCGAGTAGGTATACTATCTTGTCGGTCCTGCGTCGTAAACATCGATTAATCATCTGTAGACGAGCATCCGCCTGTAGAAACATTCTAACGTTGCGCCGCGCCGCCGCCGCACGAATTTTCTCGTCGGTCGGGCCGACGCGCGGCGCGGCGCGGCGACCGGTTCGCGCGATGGTTTACGGGGGCGTTGCGCGTTGGTCGTCTGGCTGGGAAGCGCTCGCTAATTATACATCCGCGGAGACTGGCGGGAACGATCCTATGAAAGGTGCGAGACAGACGGACAAAGAGAGAATGGTAGACCAAGGGAGAAAGTGAGGGCCGGACGTTCTCGGGGGTGTTCCGAGTCCCGGTGCGGTTTTTGATCCGTCGCGCGATGAATCCCGGACAAGCTCGCGCGCCGCGATGTATTAAAAATCGTATAATGAGTTTGAAAGCGACTCGGACGAGTGGGGCCCGGCTGTCCGGCAGAGTAATAGCGAGCGCGATGATGCGCGTTGCCGCTCGCGCGATGAGCTCGCGAGCGCGTACACCATTATTACAGTCGGATTAGTACTCGACCATTCCGGTCGGCCCGGTATTACCGAGCGTACAGTTCCAACTTCGAAAAGCTTTCGAGCTGCTCGTACTACCCCTGGCTTTATCCTCTCCCTCTCGTTTCCGTTCTTCCTGTTATCTTTCTCGCTTCCTCCATCCGCAGTTCTCTAGCGGCCGCGTTTCTTCTCGTTAAGTTCCTAACGAGCTGAAGACATTTTCGCGGCGGGAGCTGTTCTTTTTTCCCCATCCTCTCGTCCTATCGGAGAAACGAGAGAGAGAGAGAGAGAGAGAGAGAGAGAGAGAGAGAGAGAGAGAGAGAGAGAGAGAGAGAGAGAGAGAGAAACCAACGTTAACAGCAGTGAAAGAGAGCAGGACGGTGCGGTGGTCGTCTCGAGCGGAAACGTATCGAAATTTTCATTTTTCCCGGACGGCCTCCGGTATCCACTTCCTATTTAGCTCCTCGGTCTGCGCAGCCACATCTTCCGCTTCCCCGGCAATTATTTCGCGCGATCGACCCGGAATATTAGCAGCTTTCTGTGATCGTGACTGGCTACACGGTGTACCTGCGATTCCAACACGGAGATATTATGTTTCGTTCTACCCACTCGCGATTATACTCGGCGATTTTTATCGGATGGGTTTGAACGCTGAGTTACCGATGAGAATGTTTCCAATAACTATTTCTGACAAAAATGGGAACAATTCCAAACAGAGGACATATTAATACGATTTAAGGATACCGCAATAAGATGATTAAAAGAAAAATGAAATTTGTATCTTCACATTTCTGCTCAGAACTGCGTGTTGAACAAATTCGCACTGCGGAGTATCGAGCCCGTTGGCGAACACGCGGAGAAGGAGGGCTCGTACGAGCGCGCCACGCTGCAAATTGAACGGTGGATCCCGCCTTAATTGAAGACCGGCATTGTTGTTCCCGTTGTTTTTCGATGGCGAAACTTTGATCTCGTTCCGGGCCGGGGCTTCTTTTCGGGGAAAGGGAGAAGCAGCAACGCCGGCAATCTCGCGGAATACGAAAGTTCGCGGCGCTCGCGCGAAACAAGGGTTAACAACGCCGAGAGGAGAAAGGCGAGAGGCGAAGTTTAGATGAGGGCGAGAATCGAGTTTGAATCGCGGCCATATCGATTCATTCGGGCCGACGCGTCCCGATTCAATGAAGATTTTTTCGCCCGGAACTTCGTCTCGAAAGAAAATAGCACGAACAATCTGGTTTCGCCTGACGGAAAAATCTGCAATGGTCGGTGTTGTGATTCGCGAAAGACGATTCACGGGATAAATCAATAATTCCGAACCTGGAACTTCAAAAAATTATGAAATTTTGCATATACCAGAAGAGCATCGAGGTTTCGAAGATCGCCATAGCGATAATTGCGGCGATAAACCGGCGACAGTATCGTGCAAAGATCCAGGCCCGGCGTTATCTGGGTCGAGTACCGCGGCATCGTCTAAATTTTTTCCCGCGTCCCTGTATCGCGGAAGCACTTACTTCCTGTCGAGACCCACTCGCGAAGGCGTATGAACACAGAGGGATCAGCGTGTGCGCGAACGGCGAGGACGACGAACAGAACCGTATACCGAGGCTCTGGAAATGTACACGGATTTGTCGGGAAGGATTCTCCGGCAGCCATCGACCGATCGCAAATAGACACACAGCGTCGATCCTCGAGATCGTGGTAGAATCGCGCGGAAACTGGCGACGCGTGCCACGGAATCGCGCGAGCAGATTTCTGTCTCGAAATATTCGATATTGTAGCCGGAAAGCCGACCGCTTCCCGCAAATCCCCATTTTCATATTCTATCAAGTTCGAAACTATATACGTTTGCGACCTCCACATTTTCTTGGACTTGGAATTATTCATTAACTCTCTGCGGTTCTATGTCGAACCTGACAATTATAATAATGAGACAATTATACGCTACGTAATCGCAGTGTTTATTAACTGTTTCAAACAGCCGAATTGCATTCTGAAGAGTCTACTGTGACGTCAATAATTGCGAAATAAAAAGATCTAATTCCGGTCATTTCGACGCGCAGTGATACGCTCGGCGTTAATAACGCGATAAGTGGCAGTCCTCGGGCAACAACCAATTAAACGCCGAGCAAACGAGTCACCAGCACACTTCAGTGTATATCTTCAGGAACACGTACACGCGTATACATAGAGGCATTAGTAAGGTCGAAAAGGGGGCGTAGTTGAACGCTCTTGGAGGTCGTCCACGCGAATTTCCGGGGCTAACGAGATTGTCTCATTAGCGTGGACGCAGCCGGCCGGTAAAGCGTTCGCTACGATAAACAGTTTTAACGTCGGCCCGCTTTTGACGCGCTGGCTACATTGTTTGGACACCGTTATCTCTGTCGATGTAACATCAATCGGTGTCTCGCGGGTGCGTTTAGATAGCGGCCGTGGGTCGACCAGTTGTTCCGCGACGCGCCCGATTTCCCCCGTTGATACGTCAGTTTTCGACGTGTTTACGGTTTTACGCGGAGCTTTTTTCCGTTTTTTGTTGTTCCCGTTTCTGTTTTTCCGCTCTTTTTCTCCTTTTGACATCGGTGCCAGATTTTTTCGAAAGCCCCGCGCTTTACAATGACACCCCTCTCCTCCTCCCCTCGCCACCCAACATGCTGTTGTTCGAGCGATGTTCTCGCGGATTTAATGCGACCAGCTTTGTATTTGGGTTATCCTTATTTCACCGAGGTAATAGTTTTATTGAACTTTTCATTGACACGATTTTATCGTCATTATATTTATTCATTTGTTCTGATTTTGTTTGACTTTTACTGGTACTGGCAGGAAACAAAAGTTTTAAATTTTTCGATGTTTCGACCGTTTGATGCATTTGTTGCATGAAATTCCCAGAGTAAGAATGAACCGTGGACGAAATGATCGTCGATGATTCGAGTTCGTTGATTCCCGGAGCGGTTCGACGCGCCAATCAGATTAAAAATATATTACACGGTTATTCGGCGTGGGTGGACCGCCACGCGAGCACTAATTAAGGCTAACGCGGACTCTGGAGCCGAGGACGACAAGCTCGTGCTCGCGTTTCAGCTATGAAACACGAGTCGTTCGTTTTTTCGAGCGTGCCGGGAAAATTGCGGCGAAAACTCGAGTGGCCTCGCGCGGAAGCCGTCCAAATGATGAAACTTTTAATCTGCTCTGCTAGCTGAAGCGGCTCGTCCATGAACGAAAATTCGGTGGACCGAATTATGCGTTCGATATACGATTGCAGCTGGTATTGTTATTGTGTGAGATCTTCCTTGATGCAACCGGAACAGACTCGTTCGAGTTGCTCTGTTCAACTTAATTACATCTACAGAAACTGTGTTCATATTGAAAACTATCTTTTCTTTTATTTTGGATTGCACGAAGCAAAGATTTGTAGTTTAATCCTGGTTTGTAATGAATACAGCTCGCTTAGAAGGATCGTCGCAAGAGTGTAGATTATATATGCAAATTTCAGGGACAAATTTATACAAAAGGGGGGTACATATAATTTTATACACTGCATTTTATAGAGGATTTTATAGTGATCGTAAAAATATGGACGTACGTTTGGGAAAGTCAGCGTTCAAGTTCAGGAAAACATGTTTTCCTGAATATCTCGAGAAATATTCTAACGGGTAGACTGCTTAAACAAACACTGCTTGCACAGTTAAACAATACGTACGCGTGTGTAAAGAAACGCACGATTTCAGTTTGCATAATAGTGTTGGAAATATTGAAAATATTTTTCATCCTCAATTTCGAGGGTAAGTTTTGTCCACCAAGTTAGTATCGAGAAAAATTGTAAAATGTGAAAAGAAATAATTCCGTAACGAGATAAAAATGCAGCGACATCAGAACTTCAACGCCGCCACTCTCCGATCATGATGTGTGATATTTTCGCTTTCCGGAAAGATGAACGGTTAAATTCCGGGGGCAGACAGGTCATATAATGAGGTAACGTTCTCGGCGGACGCTAATTCGCATCGACAGTGTTCGAAAATAGGCACGAACCGGAGGCGCTGCGTAATTAGCTCGGATATAATTGCCCTAATATATCTGTTCGCGAGGGCCTGCGACTTAACTGGCCTCGCAAGTGTACGGTTCAACTCCCTCAATCCAATTTGTCTTCTCAAATATCGTGTTTCAATCGCGTGACTCGCATCCGAGATGGTACTACCATCAAGTATTCATTCTTATCTTCTAATTTATACGAGCCACCATCTCGAAATAATCTTCTTTACATTGCCTACATTTCCATCGTACCTCAAATAAGATAAAAATCATGTTAAACAAACGTTTGCACACTCCAAATTAATTCTGTCGAGTCTTACTAATAAAATCAAAAATTCTATAAATATACTGGATCTGGTGTCTTTGAATGATTTAAAGCTGGATCAATTTTTACCTTCATAACATTTCAAGCCAGATTTAAATCCTGCTGAGCAATTTCAAACATTTCTTTATGCTTTTACAAAATTAGATACAGTAAAAAATTCTGTAAATGCACAAGATCTGCAGCTGCTAAATTACTTACTGCAGCTATCTCGAGATTTTCAACGCGCAACCTATTTTCATACAAATTATCATCAGAACAAATTTTCTGTACCTTCATTAACATTTCCGTTGCATTTCTAAACGAGATAAAAATCTTGTTCAGCGCTAGAACATTTATTCACAGATTACAAATTCGGTAGAACCAAAAATTTCTTAAATGCACACACTACACAGTAAATTGCTTCGTTAAACATGCCACGTGTAAATTATTTACTTCAGAAAAACTATCTCTTTATTTCATCAAAATTTCAAGTTAGTCTCTAAACCAGATAAAAACCACGTTAAGCATCAGAATAAATGCACTTCTCAGTTTCGAAATAATTTCCCACAGAAAACCTGTCCCTTATCAATGCGTTTAACCCATTTCTACAAATTCGATGAGGCGAAAGGCTCTCGAAATGCACAAGCCCCGCAGTTTCGAAATTGCATGCTGCACCTCGTGTCGCAATCGAGCCGCGGCAACGGTTTGCACGGAGTTGCAACGCGTCCCGAGGAAACCAAAACACACTGTTCTCTCTTTTGTCCGGGTCCTCAATGACTTTTTCTCCCTTTGTATTCCGTCGGCCTTCGACTAATACGAGCCACGGAGTCGAGTAAGTGGATTTAGGTATCCTGACCTTTCGCGCGTTCAACATACACGCGACTGTTCGTTCGCGGGGTCGCAGGCGGGGGTAAAATGATTCGAGTTACGTGACCGCGTCGGTGTCCTTTGAGAAGCCGGCGAAAAAAGTCCGCAGGCTTCCAAAGAGGTCAGATAAAACTGCGGGCGAGAGCAGCGCGCGGAATCTTCGCGCTGGTCCACGTCCGGAGGAATGAAATTGTAAAGTTTCAAAGGACCCTCTGAGCTTTAAGCACCGTCGACGGTTCTCCACGTGTGCTCCACCGTGCGAGCTCTCCCTCCCCCTTTTACTCTCCCAGCTTTTCACCCCTGTTCTCTCTTTCTGTCTCGCTGTTGCTCTCTCACCCTCTCTAAACCCGTACGTTTCTTCCCTTTGTTGCGCCAGATTTTTTCCTGTTGCCGGCGAAAAAAAGAGGCAAATTGAAAATAGATTTCTACAAATCGACTACTCTACTCTAGATCGACTATAAATCACCAAATAATTGTAGAATTCAAAGATTGACTATTTTTATTCTTCGTAAAAATCCGCAGTTTACAAATAATCGAGGTTCTACCGTATACCTAATTTTTTCTACGCTTCGGACCTGGGCTACCGAACTTGGTTTATAAACTCTAAACGCTGGGGAAAGAGTGATTAGGGAGGGGATAGGTTTGTGTTTGTATAATACCTGCGAATGGGGCCTCGCCTAATTAAAGCGGACCCACGACAGTTCAGTTGTTTCGCGATCGTTGACCGTGTCGGATACTTCGAGCGTACAGTGAAATAGTTTCGATCGTTCTTGAACAATAACCGAGTACTGTTCCTGATTGTCGACGGAGTGGAAGTATTTGATGCGAGCGTTCAACTACTGTATTGACACTGTTTTACCATTTTTCTGCATGCATCGAATGTTCCAGAGATCACACACACACACACACACACGTGTCTTTTCGTTTGACGTTTTGTTTTTATAGTTTCCCTCTGGCGACTTTTATGGGACGTTGTCGACGCGAAAGCGACGGGAAGTTATCTAGTTCTTCGATGGCGTGTCGGAGACAGTGAAAGAATCAATGGTTCTGCAGACGGGACAGGTGAGAAACGCTTTTGATCTTCTCTGAAGGAACTTCTCACACTCGTTTAAGAGTCAGATATTTTATTTCAAGAAATGATTCGATTGATTCTGTCCATTTCGCTGTTATTCATGATTTTTACGTGAACACGTGACGTCACTCGTTGCATTAGTTTGTTCGTCATTTAACTTCCAATAGTTCCTAAATCAATCCGATTAGAAGTTCAGAGATTCTACACCGTTACTATGCCCTTATCATTCATTTATTAAAATATTCTTTACGTTCTATTTTTTCTCGAATTTCAGTTCTATTCAATATCTCTTTTTATTCACAATTTTTCCTTCGCAATTTTTTCAGACATACATTCATGGTTTAACAAGCATAACGTTCTTTACATCGTATTCTTCTCTAATTCCTACATTGTGTAATACTTTCGTGTTTTACAACTTTTATTTCCCATAAATCCTCCAACCCATTCTTTCTCAGGAGTGTTTGTAATAAACCATGCATACAAATTAACGTTGTTTGCGTCGTACTTTACTTTAAATCTTCCATTTTTTATTTACAGTTTCTCTTTACTTGAAGCGTTCATTGTCCCCTCCGAAAAATTCTTTATTTAACTCATGCTTGAATACTTCATCTCACATGTTTTTCTACCATTCTTTCTAACAGTAACAGCCTCTAACGCTAGAACATAGTTAAATAATATTGTTCATCTTCATGCACGCTTCTCTCAGAATTCTGATTCAATTGTTTACGAGATAAATGAACAACAACACCGGCAACATACGTTCCAGACTGTCCCCGCATGTAAGATTGATAGGACTTCGCGTTCCCAGAAGCAAAAGTATGGCAAGTCAGGGAAAATAAACCGAGGGTCCGTGGGACCGTGTCAGCGTCCTAAAGCAAGATCGTCGTTGCATCTCGAGCGTGGAGCAGTACGTTCGTCACCTTCGTTAAAGTTTCAAAGAGCGCGGGGCCGTATCGCGAACTCGCGGGTCGAAGTTGCGGATAAGACCATCGCTCGCCAGCAGAAACAGCCAAGAGAGAGAGGGAGAGGGAGGGAGGTGTGCGAGCCTTTTCAAGGCTCGGCACTCGCCCCTTTTCTACGGCGGAACGAGTGCCCTCGCAAAGAGGATTTTCTCTACAAAGAGTAACGGCTAAGAGTTTCGACGGAAGAACTTTCCATCAACGGAAACGCATCGTTTTCCTTTGAATTTCCTAGCCGGCACTTAACTCTCGCTTCCTTGTCGCTCGGCCCTCCTCCTGATCGTTTCGCTAATCGCCCGATATTTTCCTTATTCCGCGTGACCACGTCCGATAACAATGGCTCCACGCGAAAATATTTTTCATCCTCCTACGGGACGTTGTTTTCGCCGGATGGATATACGATCTACTGCAATCGTTGCTATTTTGATCCATATTTCCGCTACACTGTGGAGTTTTATCAGTATCAGAATTAAAATTCGAATAAAAGCAGTTTGATAATAATTTTTTAAGAGAACGGTTGAGTTTTCACCCATGGTCCCAAAAAAATGGTTGACCTTTTCACCTTGAAATTAAAAGTCAATATTAATTATAGATCCTCGCTAATAAATTAATTTGCACAGTCAAATGAACACTCCGACATTATAATGGTTCTAATGCAGCATCCGAGAAGCCGCTCAACCGCGAAACTGACTCGATATTGCACGACCAACGGGGTTACCAGCTAAAAACTTTTATTTTCCCGGAAGATTCGCAGTCTACCAATAACACCGTACTAAATTCGCGGGTTAGACGGCTCGCGAGCTATTAACGTTTCGCCGCGTGTCGCTCACGGGGTTGGATATTGTTCGCTAGGAAATTTGCGAGGACACTTTGGTTTCCGGGGGCCCTGAAAGAAGTCGAGGCGCCCCATAAAACCGGCGCACGGCCTGTTCGATATGAAACTCGCGAACGACCAGGCAAGGGAGGGAGGTGCGCAATACTCGCGGATCGCGCAACGTTCGCGATAGCACCCTCTCCTCCCGTGGAACCTCTCTTCGGATCTCGAAACGGACGTTTCGATTCCGTTTCGATTATTTTCCAGACACGCCTCGGCCTTCAGTGTATTCAATCGTTGGCGCGCGCGAGCGAGCAAGCAAGCGCTTGCGATTCAATAAGGCCGCGATATTGCTGACCCCGGGCAACCTTTTCCCCGCGTCGATTCTCCGTGGATTTCGAATTCACATCGCGCCCACTATCACGGCCCTATTTTCGCCGGGTTTCCTTTCTTTTTTTTTTCGCGAGCCCCGCGATTTACGCGCCCCGTCGAAGGTAGATTAAAGCACGCTGAGCGCCGATTCCTCGAGCCGCGCGCCGCGGAATTGCTCTCCGGGTTACCCGTTTCTCTTCCGCGAAACCGTATTTCTTTTCGGGCCGAACTCGATCCGCCATGAATTTTTATTTAGCCAGAGGTATCGACAGGCTCCCGCGGGTTTCCAGCCTCTCTACCGCGCACCTTTGTTTCCTTCCGAGAACCGATTCTCTCCTATCGCGTTTCCAATTTAACAGCCCCGCGGCCGACGCGAACAAAAGATTCCTCGTTCCGGTCGCGCACGTTGCTGCGTATCGTTACGACGTTCAGGGATTGCCGTTCTGAAAGGTTAGACCTTGCCGGAGATAATTATATTTTTATACGGGTCTCGAGCACGGAGCCAATCTACGAGAATTCATAGACAATAAACTCCTTATGAATTCTGTATTAATGTTTTCGGCGCTCGGGTTCGATCAATTGTTACTATTTAATAGCATGTTCGCAATATATTTAACGACGTTTCGGTCTTATTTTAGACCATTTTCAAGAAAAATAATTGCGTCTGTGAAGTAATAACATTTTCTTTTAATATTTTATTATTAAATTGTGGATTGAAAATAGTAGAGAAAAGCACTACTAACAATACTCACTTGCTATATGTAAAAAGAATTAGGAAATATTTTTAAGAACAAAAAACCCTCTTATTTTAAAATTTTTAAATTTTTAAACGACAATACAAACACGTGTCGGTTCCATGACCGTAGGATAGACACTGCGACACAAACTGTCAAAACATTTGAAGTAGGCAAATTCTCGTTGATCGATGTACTAACCAATCGATATTTGGCGGTACATTTGAACACGTAAAGAGCCACATCAACCAACCTTTCACTTATTGCATACCATATCAATTGTATGGTAATGTTTCTATTTTTGACATTCAAATTGATTTTGACCAAACATAAAATACACATATGGTTTTATGGGGTAAAGTAACAATGTATAATTTGTCTCGAAGAACCAGCAAAAAGTAACTATTTGTATATTAGAAACAATTAAATAGTAACAATTGATCGAACCCGAGCGCCAGGAACATTAATACTGGTTTCAACATTTTCCCATCGATAAAAATTGAGCATTTACTTCTTACGAATCCAATAAATCCTGAAAAGAGACTGCCAAAATGAAACACCGTATTCCGTTTTGTACGTTCAATTTCGGGTATGGTCGAGCGATAACGTGCGAGGGTGGGTGGACGGTGTCCTTTGTGTATGGGGGTGAAGCGTAAGGCGGGCGAGTCCTCGCATACCCCCGTGTAAATCTATGGGAAAGAGACGAAGCCGAAGCCGAGAGACAGGCTGGATGCGGGCGCGTCACGATAACGCGACTTTACCCAGATTGTCGACTGCGTCCGAATTAACAGCTCGACGGTGGACTGGCGACGTCCGGCCTGGCTGGATGTCGAGGTTTCTGGATGTTCCTTTCGCTGACAGCCCGCAGGATTTCTCGCTCTCTCTCTTTCTCTCTTGCCGTCGCGGTATGCTACAGTTCTCTCCCCATTCCGCTAGGGTTTTTCTTCGGGCGCAAACAAAGCGCGCCTCCGCTTGCACGGCCAGCTTACCCGGGACAGCTGTTTGTCTTTCATTAGGTTCGTAGCCGACCCTTTGCGCCAAGATAATGCGCTCGTGTTAATTTATCCTAACAGAGTTACGGGATGAAGGGACACGGCAACGTTTCACGGAATCGATCCTCGCTGGATCCTCGTTCGAAATGGATCCGGAATGTATGCGGGACTAGTCTACAGGCGGGTCGTAGTCTCTCGTGAAATTCTGCGGACTTTACTAATTAGAGTCGAAACGAATAAGAATAAAATCGAAGTAGCAGTTTATTTAACTTTCGTGGACTGGCTTGATTCTAGCGGATAAGTGGATCTTTGCTTTTATCTGCAATTTTTCTTTTCGGAAAGGTATGTGTGTTAGTTTAACACCGAACGTACCGAGCATTAAAAGTGTCTAGTATGTATTGTTTAATAACAAGATTGAATTTATTTAATCGGTCACAATGTCCAGTTTTACTTCGGTATTTGTGAATCATTTTTATGAAATCCAGAATGGTAGTTTTTGTAAAATTTTGTTTCCAAAATGAAGGGAGTTTGTATGAATATTCACAGTCTAATAATCGAACGTGCGATATGACAGCTATAGATATTGCACCGTTTATAAACGTCGAAGTTTGTAGTTAAATTGCCACTCGAGCAGTAAACGTCCATATTATTGCAATATCGCTGCATCAAATTGTGTAAAATTATTAAAATACAACGCTGCAACAATTTAGCGTGAAGCTGGAACGTTCGCAGCACGCGTAACAAGGTCTGTTACCGAAATGACGCTTCCAATTTTGATGAAACATACATTTTTTTTATGGCGGCTATGATTCAAAGCGAAAATAGTCCTCAAAGGGTGGGGCTAAATATAGTACACAATTTGTCGTACACAACTTTCAAATGTGTGAATTATGAAAAAATTTATTTGCACGTGCTTATTTTCCATTGAAGAAAAATACACGTTACCTACAGCTTTCTTTTAAATTGCTACACAATTATAAAATCGATTCATTCCACAATTGTGAAGACTAATCCTGATTAAGAAACTGCATTTCAAACAGAAAACGTTAACTATCGATCTATTGGTATAATCTAAAAATGGAAGATAAAAATTTTAAATATATAAAATTATGTAACTGCTCTTATGAGAGGATAAAATATCGAACAGTATAATCAAAGTGCACACAGTCCCTATGCAAACCAGTCGCCTTTAGAGTGGAACAGTTGCAACGTTATGAAGTTGTGCAATTTTGTTGACCACCAGAGTACACGGTCGGGGTTGAAGCGACAACCGTACCTAGAGAAAAGTTGCAGGTCGGTAGCTGACTAATCTCGTAGAAGCCAACCGAACGGTAGTACAGAGAAGGGCGAAGATTGTGGCGCCAGGGGGGCACAAGGGTATAGGGCATGGGACGAGTCCCTTTTTTCCTTGGTGCGAGAGGTCGACGAGGCGACGACGCAGAAGTAACGCGTTCCAGATTACCGTTTCTTTTGACGTCGACGGTGCACTGGTTCTCGACACACATATCCCCGCGCGTCGTTAACCTATTTGCATCGTACGAAGCACTCAAAAATAATGCCCTTGACACCAGCCTTTTACTTATTACATTTGAGCCAGACAATTTTCTTTACCTAAAAATCACCTCAAGCTGTAATGTAAACTGTAAATGTTATCAAAGGATCTATACGTGGCAAGTATATTCTTTTCCAAGGTCATTTCTGTTAAAGATTTCAATGCCATCAGTGTTTTTGTCTGCATATAACTACATATTTGTCTCATTGATGACTAAAATATGCATTCGAACATGGACAATAGAATGACCTTGAGTTTGAAAAATCTGAATTCTACAATCAATCTCGTCGACGCATCGTTTCTCTTATCTATCCTCCTTTTCAAAGTCGGTTCCAAAAGCGTCGAGGAAGACACGCGCAGCAGCCGCAACAGAAGAAGAAGAAGGAACGAGAGACAGAGAGGGTCATCCGCAGTTACAATCGGAGGGTCTCAAAGGCGTGTTTTTGTTCGTCTTCATTTGTATCGCGTACCTAATTAGCTCCGTCGCGCAAAACAGCAGTTTAATTATCACGGGGACCGGTGTTTTCCGCGGCCGGTTCGGGGGAAAAACGTGGAAAAACGATGATCTCTCTCTCTCTCTTTCTCCCTGACGTTCGCTTATTTATCGCCGCGCGGAAATGACCTGGCCCCGATGCTCGAATTTTTCACGTCGCGGAAGAGCCATGGTTTTACACGCGGGCAAAAAGCTTCTTTCGCGAGCTACGCGCGAACGCGCACGTAGCTTTTGTTACACGAGGTTTCTAACGAGCCCGGTAAAGATTTCATTCGAAACCCGGTGAACCGCGCACGCAAACGCGTCTGCCGAGAGTCCGAGTCGAATCAAATCGGATCAGATCGGATCCGGATCGAGGCCGGATATAGACCGGATCGGGGACGTTAATCGAAGCGACACGCGCGACCTTCGGAATCGTCCCCGGCGGGCGCAATTCCACGCGAAATCCGCTTCGCCGGTCGTCACACGCGCAGAAACACGCGACCGGCGCAATCCAATCGCTGGATCAAAAGGTTCAACCGGCGTCAAAGCCGCTCGGTTTCTCATTGCAGACGTCGACGAAACCCCTGCGCCCTCTCTCTCTCTCTCTCTCTCTCTCTCTCTCTCTCTCTCTCTCTCTCTCGCGCGCTGTCAATCGTGACACGAGAGTTCTGACGTCCGGATGACAGTGGTCTATTCGATCGACAATCTGACGGAACAAAAGTCCCCGCTGTTGTCGACGAGCAACTAGTTGCGGTAGAATGTTTATTCGTCACAGAGAAGTACGATGATGACACGATTGTAATGGTAGAGTTACAAGAGACGATTCATTTTTATGAGAGGATTTCATTTTCATCGATGACAGTATCAGATTTTATTTTATCTTACCTTTTATTAAAAAAAAAATAATAAACAGTTGCTTTAATAATTCTGTCGATCAATAATTTTCTTTTATCGAGACATAAAAATGCTTCTGATGAAATTATTCAGTAGATTGCATTATTCGTATACAGAGCGAAATCAGTGTCGATTGAAATTTCATTAAATGTGCTTCCGTGATTGGTGTAATAACAAAGAGAGATGCAAGAATAAATAAAAACGGAAGAGAGAGGAGAAAGAAATAATAACAGTAAGGAATTTCAAAATTATTGGGATAAAATATATGGAAAATATATCAGCCAAAATTAATATTTGCATACTTCATGATCCATCGATATTGAACAATGAGCATACACCAGCGATTTTGAATTCTGAATTTCATATTAAAACATTAAATAAAAAATTCTTTAGGAAACCAATTACAAAACAGAAAATTAATTACGTATCTGGTCTGGAGGATAATCGTATCAACCGAGGATCTTCTCAACGAGGTATAAATAAATTTCTCAATTACTGAACGACGCGTCAAGAACAGGAAGGTAATAACAACGTTCCAGCTGAAGAATTGAGTACGTTCGTTGCTTTCAGTAGCAGTTCTCACGCGACTGCGACAGTTTATTAAACGCAACATACACATGCTCCGCTCGAACCATTAAATAAAACAGAAAGAAATTCTATTAGTTTGCTGAATGTTACACCGTACCGAGAACACTGTATACTTTAAGGACGGAAACCATAAAAGGAACAATGTTAAGGAAGCCGTTCCTCTTCCAAGGCTCGCAACAAAATTACCAGTGTTTTCCGTTTCCGTGTAACCGACTTCGACGATATCTCCGCAAGACTTGCTGCAAGAATACCTCCGAGTTACAGTCGAATACACAGGTGGGAATACGATCTTGGAAACACGGGTCTGCTCGCGTCTGCCTTCATATAAAATTCTATATGCTCCACGGCGGTGGTCTGTCTAATATAATCTAGCGAGACAAGTGTCCGGAAACCCAGCCCCTGCGAAACGAGTGAATCCGTGTCAAGACACGAGGTTGTTGAGCCAGAAACGTAACTATGTGCAATAATTAAACGTTGAATTAGAAACGACACATTAAAACGAATCAGTATTAACAGCGGAACTACCGGACATTAAACTGATGTACTGTTGTGAGAAACGAGAGCTGCATTCATTTCTTCTTTTAATAATTTGACAAATTAGGTAATCGCGTTTTTGAAATCGTCACGATTCCATAAAATTGCATTGATAAATACATATAATATTAATAGTGCATTCAAATATGTTTTCGAGTTAAATAGTAGTAGAGCGTCAGAGATATTGCTTATTATTATATACACAATTGCAGATATTCTAAGTGCAACAAATTTTATGCATTAATAATCCTTAAGCATATTAGAAGAAATCCAAACAAAAATCCGCAATTAATTACCGTCATTAGGGGAGATACTATCCAATAAATAAATATCGAGAAAGACTCCATTAACGACATTTCTTTAATTTTTTCCATGAGAAATCCGTCTGACATCAGATTAAAATTTCCCAGTGCAAAAATAGAAGTTAGCAGATAAATTCGCAATCCAATTATTGTCATATTAATCTAGAGTTGCGCAAAGGCGGAGAGAGGCGGCTGTCCACTGAATAAATAAATATTGACAGAGATTCGATTAAAAGAAGCAATCTAAATCACGGGAAACGATGGGATCTTTCGCGCGTCTGACCAACGACCGACTCGTTCCACTTGTTCCGGTTTGTTCCAGCAGCGGCGCAGTGCAGCGGTGAGAGCGTAGGCAGTCCATTAACGGGCAAATAACGCGACAGAGATTTTGTTTCGTAGAAAAGTAATCAGCGCGGGCTAATTATATGACCGGTCCGGCACAATGACAGTCAATTTTTCACGATGAAATTCAGCGGTTATTACGGTTTTCCCGGTTCCATTCCGGGGCTGCGATGGCTCCATGAATGAAAAGCACACCAGTTAACTCTCCATTCGGGGGTTTGGAATAAAAATCCCGGAGCCTTTCGACGAAGTCTCTGCCGGTCGACGAGCATTCACTGGCTAGGCGGCGGATTTCCCGAGGAAAACGCGATGCCGTGAAAAAAAACTCGAGCGTTTTCCGCAGGAGCCTTGTTAATTTACGCCCTGTGCGGCGCAGAGCGGCGGCCGGTCGCGAAAAAAGAAAACAATTTTTTTGTCGGAGCGTCGCGCGCGGCCCGGAACCGAGGAAATCGTTTTCAAAGGAAACCAATTATCCGTGTTTATGCGAACGCGATCCAGATCGGCCAGCGGGTCGCGCATTAAATATTCCCTGTACGAAGGCGCTTGGCGAAATAATCGCGGAAAACGCGGACTGCAAATATCGGGACCGAGCGTTTATTAGCGGGAATTTTTTTCGTTCCGCGTGTCGCTGCACGGTTCGATTGCCTATTGAAATTTTATTTCGTTGCCCGATGCAATTTTCGCCCCTCCCCCCGCACTCGCTACTAAAATAATTGTTCGTACGTATCATTGATCAACATCCGATATTGCCGCTCGCCCGCGCCGGTATACCGGGAACGTGATGCGGTGCTTAATTTCCCAGCTGCGATTCAATCGTGCGGTCGCGGCCTCCCGACCTTTCGCCCGACGATTCCGACGTGGAAAGTCGATTACCAAATTAATTTTTTTTATCCTTCGCCGACGCGACGCGACGCCAGCCCGCCCGCCCGCTCGCTCGCGGTTATCGATTCGAATAAGGCGTCGGCGTCGACTGTTCTCGATTACCTTGCTTCGGATTTTCCTCTACGAAAAGCTTCTCGGCCACCTGTTCCCGAAAACAGTCACGAGTTTCTTTATTTCCATGCAGGCTGTCCGTGATGGTACCACCGCGGTGATTCGACATGAAGAAGTATGTTGAAAATATGGAATAAACGTTTAATCGTTTTTTCAATTGTCCGCAACACATTGCCCAGAATCCAGACTGAAAGTGTAATTCTCTTACGGTGCATTAACCGAAAAGCTCCAAACACGGTTCCAATGTTCGTGCAAAAAGTAAACGCATCTCTCAAATTAATTGTAAAATAATTTCCGCACACGAGCTGTTCCCGGTGGACATTTTCCTGAAAAAATATTCAACAATTCTAAACGCGACTCGGCACGGTCAAAAACCTTAAAATATGCCAGCAGCACGCATCACAGTTTGCGCGCAAACAGCCGATATCGCGACCGTGTTAATAATATTCCCTCTTCGTTTTTCTTTCTCTCGGTTTATGGAACGGCGATATTGAGTATCGAAATATTCGCATTTTATCGAGATTAATTAAGCGAAATGATCGCTTTCGGAACAATAAAACATGCGCGAAGGAAAAAGAGAGAGCGAGAGAGAGTGAGAGAGAGAGAGAGAGAAGTTTTCCACTGAGCGGTGGAAGTTAATGTTTATCGAGCACGAAATCCCGTGGAGAGAAAGAGGACAGGGCACCGGTGAAAAAGAGGACAGTCCGATGTCCTTTTGCTGTCGTGCTCGCGAAGGATAATGGTAACAAATGGTGAGAGTGCGGCTATCTCGGGGCGTTTGCTCGTCACGAGCGGGCATTTAAGATAAATTACGGTCATGCAATCGTAGGTGAGCGCGAGCGAGCGAGCGCGTTCAGTCGACTCTCCGTTGGGCGCTCCCAATGAAAACATAATGTTTGATTAAACTGTCAGAGCTTATCTCGATCTCTCGATCGACAAGAAGCCAGCCCGTCGCGTCGCCGACGTGCACCGACGTTGCAGCGCTCGTTGCAGCGCCCGTTCCAGCCCACCAGTCGAAGACTAATGACCGGCGAGCCACACGACACTTCGTTCGTTCATTATCGGCGTTCACGTGCCGAACAAAAAACGCATTACTAAACAACGGGACCGGTAATCGACGTGCACTATGCTAGCCTCTGCACACGATGCACACCGAGTGCACCCAGCGGGCCATTTTCCGAAAATAGCCGGAATTAATTCCACGATTTTTATTACGAGAGCAAAATTAAAATCTGATCTTTCCCCAAGCGTATAATCTGCGGTTCGTTAGACATTTCTCTACGTTCGGGAAAAATGATATACGAGGCTCTCGGCGAACCGATGCTGATTGTTTATGAATTTTTTTTCCAACATATTTTTCGTGGTACACAATTGATTTCAGATTATTAATGGAGATATCAATTGAATCCAGCTTTTTGCGATTTCAGTGCACCATGCGGCGATCGATATCAGAGGACGACGGATCGAATCGCCTGCACCGAAATTAGGCGAAAGCAGCTTACAGTCGGTAGCTTCGGCTGCTGTTTCGGGACTAAAACGCTCGAGTAAACTTGGCCAGGCGAAGGCTACGCTGGATTCGGATTACGCTCGGAGAACCTACTTAGACAAGGAATATATCAAACTTGCCAAGAACTTAAGCAGGTATTCTAGTCGAGAACGCGATGTTTTCTACGAAGTTTCCGATTTTTTTTTTTAGCCCGGGAAACTACAAGACTGCCTTTCGCTAACGGACTTTCGCGATTTTTATTTATGCTTCGGAAGAGCTCGGGAATTCTCAGACGCGAAGAAAATCAGCTTTCTATGAAGACTACGAATTTCTGCACAGATATTTTAGTACATTCTATTAATATACATATATTAATATTGCTATCTTTATTCTATGATTATACTAGTCTGAGCTTGCAGACTGTTCCGTCATTAACTTTATAATTCTTTTGCCATGAAACTAGCAGGGGTTTCGCTATGGTGCTTTCACGAATATCTACATTGGAGTTTCAAGTATGTTCCCAAATATTTTAAAGCTCGGGAAGTAAGAATTGAACAGACTGCACTTATGTTCCGAATTCAATGTATAAACCCTACTTGAACATTTTCGAAACGGCATTGCCCCGGACCGTACATATTCTACATTCTCCAAGCTTCTAGATTACTGAAGGTCCTACGAACTGTGCAGATCTACGCTGCAAGGGCTAATAATTTTCATTTGTTCAACACCGATCGATCTGAACCGTACGCGTATCGGCATGAAATCCAGTGGTCGTCAAATCTGCTATCTGCTCGTATTAGTACGCAAACGACCCGCGGTTATCTAAACAAGAAATCTACCTCTGGCCACCTAGCTCGCCCCAAATACTCGTCGCTCACAAAGCAGCTCAGAATTCTAAGGGGTTGTACCTTGAGACGAGGAGGCTGTTAGGGAAAGACACTCGCGGATCTTTGATCGCGAACGGTTGCCGCGCGCAAAGAGAGAGAGAGAGAGAGACGCACACGGTTGAGTGCCCGGTTAGGCGCACAAGAGTGCATCCGAGTGCAGTCGCCTGCAGTGACCCCGGAAGCGTGATCGTCTCGCAACTCTGTTGCGTCTGAATCCCCGCGAAAAGATGCAAAGGACGAGTTCTTGCGCAACACTCTCTGTACTGGTCTCTATCAGATGCGCGATCGTTGCGTCACACCGATCGGAATTACCCCGGGGAGATGCAGAGTGCAACGAAATCAGACGCAGTCGATTCGATGCGCTTTCGATAGAATAAGCCGATCGGTGGAGCACGAGAATCGTTAGCGGCATCGTTTCCGTTTAAAATCTGATTAAACGCGCGCGGAGCGTTGAGACGCAAGGAATTAGGTTGTGTCGGCAAAGCCGGCCTTGCGTTAATCGTTTGGTGTTTATCTGACGGCCGTTTGTTTGCCGTTTGCTCGCTAAATACGATCGAATGAACCGGATGAATTTTTATTTAGCATTTATAATCACCATTCTGCATTCAAATGAGCAGATACGACGGAGTAGATTATTCTATTTCTGAGATTTGTTACGGACCGTCGGTCTTTACGCTAAATAGAAAATTGTCATGCAGCAATTTCATTCTACTACTGTATTTACAATTTCTTCATAAATTCGCAAAGCGGACTAATCATAATATTTTGAATGACTTTTTCCAAACGGTTTAAAGCGACCGAATTAAATTCCGAGAATTAAACAGAATGTGTTAACACTCTACCTTACCGGAAATAATTACATTCTTTGAAATAATATTACCTTTAATATTACCTTCTTTGAAATAATAATTTCAGAAAAGGCTGTTACATTATTTTGTAGAAATGTGACGATCTCAAATAACTCATATGATATTTGTACTAATTTGTATATTATTACTTTGCTTTTATTTTTAATAATTTTTAATATATAATAGTTCTAATAATTTTAAAAGTTATTAATTTTCATTCCCACTTTCTATAATACTTTTTTGTTACACAGAATTTCATAATTTATCCGAATTTGAGAAAAAATATTAAACATTCCATTTAAAAAACTGAAGGTGACCCTCATATCTCAATAAAAAAGCAAAGTGATAAAAAACAAATTACAGCACTGTATGCTCCTCAGGAAACCATGCAACTTTTGTTCGAAACATTTTTTCGTACAACAAATGACTTACGAGTTATTTAAGATCGTCACCTTATGAGACTCATCCTGTATAAAATGAAACCAGTATTTGGCATGATAATCTTCTGACCCTGGACCTTGGTCCTTTAGAGATGTGTTCTACTCACGGAAAAATCGGGAGACACAGAAAGAGAGGGAGAAAGAGGGAGAAGGAGGGAGAAAGTGTCGCAGTCGATCGGCGCGAGATACGGTCGCGGTCTGGGAATTTCGCGGGTCGCGAAACGTATGAAACGCGGAGCAGGGGAGCGTGACACGTCCATTATTAATCGCGGAAGCGAAAGTCATTAGCCAGGTGGACGCGGCCCGATGACGATGAAAGGTTTTCTGCCGGTCAAACGATGAGCCGCGAGCCGTGCGGAACGCGATTAAAGCCGTTTCGCGCCGTAGGTGCCGTTCACGGATTCATTGCCGGATCAATTTTAATCACTTCCGGTCGACATCTATACCGCCGGCCAGTTACACAATCTAATGCGTTCCCTATTAATTTCAGAGTAGCCATTAGCAGCCCTCTCCCCCACCTCTACCTATCTCTCCCTTCTTCGCCTGCTCTCACTCCATCTCTCTGTCTCTCTATTTCTCTGTTCAGCCGTTTGGGCCGGTAGGCCGGGGCCGATTCAACGATCCATCACTATATCCCGGCGCAATATTGTCAGAATTCAATAAACCAAACGAGCTGTTGATTCAATGCTCGCGGTCCGCTGTACACGCGAACGCGATTGGATCCACTCGATCTGGATGATCAGACTTCCGAAACGTCGGACGCGGCTCCGATGCACCCGACAAGTCGGGATGATTAATTGAAAAACAAAGGCCGGCTAATTGGCACCCAGCGCGGACCGGTCTACCGAAAAACATTTTCCAGAATTCATAGCATCGAGAAAACGGAAAGTTCGACGCGAGGATGCCACGGGAACCAGAGTGCCAATCCTTTAAGGACCACACTGTTATCTCTATTTTACATCGGATATTTGATGTCACGATCACCGTCTCAGATATGTGACGTATTTTTCATTACTAGACTGCGGATCTTTACGCATTTATGATTAGTCTCATGAGTAGACTGCGGATGTTTATGCAATTTTCAATCTTTATACTGACATTTTAAGAAACTGGAAGCGTGTAAAATCTTATTTTCAGTGGTAGCAACCTTTGTGGATATGAACTAAATAGAAAATCATACTAAATTCTGTGGAATTTTATATTTCAGGATTTTTTGAAAATTCTCAGAAGCCATAAATGCATAAAGATCCGCTTTCTACTTATGAGGTATTATGCACCTTTCATTTCTCTCTTTTCGATTTTCGCGCCAGTTCCTCTTTCAGCTTCTTGCGTGTATGCGTGTGTGTGAGAGAGAGTGGGGTTCTTGTAACGGCACTGTTAGCGTTGCGCCTTCCTGCCTTTTTGTACTCCAAGAGCGAGCGTCTTGCGGGTGTGCCTGCGTGCGATGGTGATCCGCTTATTTAGAAGAGATCACTGTGTTTCGTTCTGTAGAATTAGTGCTAAATGCAATAATAACGGAAGTTAAAAAATATCGCGATTTTCGCCATCTTGGATCGTCTGTGGCCCGCAGCGACGCGAATCGATTTAAGAGCAACTCGCAGTGCACGCTAATGATGCAAACGGGTTAACAATACGTGGTCGAGGTTGCGACGGGCCGGAACTGCAGGCCGCAAGCGGGCTGTCGACGCGGAAACGAGCGTACGCAGGCGGAGAGGGTCGCGCGGGTGAAAGGAGAACGCAGAGTTTGTGGGGCGCGGATGGACCGATAGACCGAAAACCGAGTGGAAAAACTGGGACGCGTGGGAAGAGCGAGGAGGAAGAATGGTGGGCGGCTCGTTTCCGGAAAAACTGGCAGACGAAACAGGGACGACGGAGTCCGTGCTGTCCTTAAGCGTACAATCGCGTGCCATCCCTCTCCCTGTTCGCTTCCGCGCCGGAGAGTGTTCTCTCTCTCTCTCTCTCTGTCTCTCTCGCTTATTCATCGGCGAAATGTCGTTTCTCATCGCGCCCGTTACATCGTTGAATGAATTCGCGAAAGAATTCGTGCGGCACGGCAGCCGGCCCCATTGTTCCCCGTCCCCTTTGAAACCCGGTCCGCGGCACGATTTTCCTTCCGTTTCTTATTCTATCCGCTATCGTTCTCGCTCTCCTCCCTTTGTCTTTGACCGTGTTTCCTACGGAGCGAACGCTGCGCCTCTTTTCTTTTCCCCCTTCTCTCTTTCTTTCACTTGCTTTTTCTCGTTTCGATACGCACTCGTTCTCTCTCGTTCCAGTGCGATACAGTCCCGCCGAGAGTTCGATCGATTTGTTTTACTCGAGCCTCGGGCCAATCTTTGAATAATTCCGCCGCGGAACCGTAGCCTAATATTAATTACCATTGTGCGTTGTTGCGGTTCAATGATGTTGCTCCGAGCATCGATACACCCACCCCCGGCACTCTCGCTCAAACGCGCGGAAATTAACAGAAAGTACGGCCTTTGGGTGTCTATGTTGCATGCAAATGAAGTCTGCGAATGTTGTGGAGTGGAGGGGCGATCTTTGACTTGTACTACTGCTCCTGGTGGTTTCGGAGTAATCGTACGGTGTGTTTTCGTGCGATTCGATGTTGGTATTGTTTCAACGTTACATGCTCGTGATATGGGATTGTTGGACGCTTCTGCGCCGGCAAGTGGATTTTGTAAATGGAGAGGCGATCTTTGATTTGTACTACTGATCCTAGTGGTCTGACACCACTTGACGTCGTTTTAGTCCTTAGGTTTTATTTAACACTAAACCTACCGAGAGCACTAAAAGCGATTAAAATGTCTAGCTTATGAAAAATTTACTCAAATTTTGTGCAATTTTTATGTCAATATGTGCTTGGATAAATATATCGAAATAATTTTCGTGCTAGTAACTTTATAATTTTAATAATTGTCAAATGAAAACTATAAAACGGGTTATTCGACCGGCAGTGGTACATTACTCGGTGGTCTCGTACAAAAACGTATTTGTTTTTAGTTCTTCGTTTCGTTGGACCGAAGAGCATCGAGCGTTCCCGCGAGTCGACGGAGCTCCTGCGCGCGCGGTGAACAGTGTAGGCATGCATCGTCTGGCAACTGGCACTAGAACAGAGCAAGTTGGCCAGGACGCACGAAATTTCGCACCACGTCCTCCGAAACAGACGCAGACACGGTGCACGCTCGCGTTCCTCGGAATGGGGCTGAATCGCACGCGCGGTTTCCGCGCCTGCATCGCATTACGCTGCGAATTGGCCGACGAGCGCGATTGAAATTCGACGGAGTACCACTTCACGGAACGAGCTCGCGATTAAGTAACAATTCCAGGCTGTTGCTCGGATCTGCGTACTCTCTCTCTCTCGCACTCTCTCTCTCTCTCTCTCTCTCTATCTATCTATCTATTTCTCTCTCTAGTTAGAGCTCTATTTCGTTCTCTCTTTCTCTCGGTTGCACTCTCTAGTTGCGACTATGCATCGCAGCAAGCGTGTTACCGCTACTCGCACAGAGAGAGAGAGGATAAAAGAGTGGGTACTGGATGACTCTTTCATCGCGTTATGCGTTTAACTGGTCCGCATTGTAGCCGTGTAACGTTTGCGGCGAGAGTAGCGTTCTTAACCTGTGTGTAAGTGGATCAAACGCTTATTGTTAATTAGAGCTATACCTGGCCACTGGCTGCCACCGCTGACCGGAGATCCTTTTAGTCTGCAGTTATGTCTGTTTCACCTGTCCTTTGTTAGAAGACAGAAAAATAATTAAGAAAATTTAATCAAGAATCGTTGGAAACTAAGCTGATTCACTTGATTTACGCGAATTTACGAGAAATATTGATACTGTTTTTCTAAAAGGGATTACATTTTTATTCATGTTGTGTACCGTTAATTACTACCTGATACAGTCTGTTTGAAGGTATATCCTGCTGAGAGAAGATTCATTATTTTGTTTTTTTTTCTCACTCTCTCAAACGTTCATTATTACGCTGATGTTGGGCAAGTGATTTCAGATTTCTTATTTTACATTTATTAAATTTATTGGAATACTTCCGTAGGAAATTATTGAACACATCTTTATTACTTTATACTGTATTATTATAACAAAAATTTATTAGGGAAATATTCTTCTTGTATAATTAAAATGAATTTCCATTAGAATTAACTTCCTCGTAGAAAATTATTGAGTAAATTTCTTCATGCATGCAGATATTGAGATTGAGTGACGTTTAGATAAACTGTCGGTCAAGTGTGAATACTCAATTAATAATCTTTTAATTAAGACTATAGTACTCTCTAGAGGCAAGATATAAATTACCAGTCGATTTTGTTGCTTGATAACATCAGTGTTAAAAACCTGATTTAAAGAGGACAAGTAGAATAGGCAGTCCATGGACAGACACAGAAATTTATTCATAGAATGCTGCCGCATTTATTTCCCCAATTTGGGTGGGAAATTTCCATTTCTAAAATTGAAAAAATCCATAATGGAAATTAGAATAGAGAACATGTACAAATGGAAATGTCGTATTAATTTTTCAATTGGTTTATCGTAACCATCTTTCTGCCAGATGATGAGTTCCATCACTTTTAATTAAAACGACTCATAACCCGCTTGAAAGATGATTACGTAAAAAGAAATTTCTCATAATCCTTCATATCACATATTGATAATTTAATCACTTCTAATGAACTGAATTAATAAACACATGCAATTCAGATGCAATTTTAGTAATTATTCCTTCGAAAATATCTAAAGAAACATTTCCTGTCACTGTATACGCATGTTTCAGTTCATTTCTCCACGTAAAATTTTATAAATCAACTGATGTAAAATGTAGGGCTCTATCGTCAATATGTATAAATGCGTGTAAAGAAACGAAGAACTTTTGCGCACGCGCGCACACACACACACACACTGTTTGAAATTCAGAAGACACAGATACGAAGTAGGAACCGTGTTAGGAGCGAACCAACACGTGTACTCTTGTGCGACAACGTTCCCCAGAATTGCATATGAAGTGTTACACCGAGGAAGGTAGAAAAGAATGAAAAATCGTCTGACTGCCGAGAGAGAATGGCACGAGTAAAAGCTGAGCGAGGTGGCCGAAAGTCGGAAGGTCACTGTGTAAAGCACGGAGATAGAGTTCGCGTGGTATACTGAATTTTCCTCAACTGTGTTGAGTACATCGAGTTCTCCGCGGTAGTTACCGTAACAGTTTTAAAAATTACCTCTTCGTTCCCGCCGATGTGTTAATTGAAACAGACTCGGCTCGCTGTTTAATCCAGAGGCTTGCGAAATTAATAATTGGACTGTCGGGGATCTATATGCCGCGCCGTACCGCGCCGCTAAAATTGGAAGCTCGATGGAATTTAGTGCGAAACTTATCTCCGCTCGAAACTGGTGACTCGTAAAAATAGAAATTCACACGGACACAAAGCCGTTTGCACAATTTGACCATTAACCGCTCATTGAACAATTTCGGAAAACTTCTATTCCGATAATTCAGTGTTAAGCGGACATTCTAATTTCGGAAAATCCAAGTCCCACAAGTCGTCGTCGACGACGTAAGCGGTGGGCCGTCGATTATTACACACGGGACTCGCGGTTGTTCAAGTTTGACGGAAGTTTGTATCGCCAGTCTGCGCGAGAGAAGGTTGTCGGTGGGCGTAGGGTCGCGAAGGGCTCGTGGAAACGAAGGGCCACGTTGGGATGCGTGGTTCTCTCTCGTGGTGCGAGACGTACGGAGTTTCTGAGGCACGTTACCGTGAACGTCCTCACGACGTGGGAGAGAGAAGAGACAAGCTCGCCTAACCTCGGCGGCTGCACGTTGTCGTCGCAGAGCACACTCTCCCGTTGTACCTGGTCGCATAACATTATTCCTCTGTTTCGGAGAGAGGTTGGTGGTCCGAGGCGAGGGTCGACCGCTAACCAAACCTGTGTTTAATTTATCTAAGTATGCGAAGTTCGGCCGCGGTATCGAGAATATTTTGGAGCTGCGAGAGAGAGAGAGAGAGAACCAGGGGACCAAACAGGAGCAAACGGCGGCAAACCTGGTGAGCGAAGTTTATGGAGGGCCATTCGCGGCGACGACTGCCGGGGACACGAGGAGAACATCGAGAGAGAGAGAGAGAGAGAGAGAGAGAGACTCGTCGTTCCGCGAGACCGTTTACGAATACGGAACTCCAATTTCCGGTAACATGCTTTTCCACGTCGCGTACCATTGATTTATCGTCCGCCGGTTGTCCCCCATCCGTTTTCCATAATCCTCTCTTCGCAGAGGACCCGCACGGACGATATCACCTACCGGCCAACAGCGATCCGGCATCCGTTCCGTTTCGTTTCATTGCCGTGGCTACCGGGATCTCTGAGATCTTACTTACCCGTTTGAACACTCCACGGCTATATAATCTGAAAATTCATGGCACCGTGCGATAGGGAGAGATATATAGAGAGAGAAGAAGAGAGCGGGATAGCCAACAGAGCGGAACGCCGCGACCGTGACCGTTGATTGAATCGTTAGTTTACCGGTGTAAACTGTTTCAGAGGGATCGCACGGCAACTCTGCTCACGCGAGTTTCGACGCGCAGGAGACGGCTCAGACAACGGGCTAATTATTGCGAGGCTCGAGTTCCACAGCTTGATTGAGCGGACAGGGATATTCCGCATAATTGAGAACCGTTTTGCGTTTGTTCTTGTCGTTCAAACACTTCTTCGGATTTTATAATTTGTAATGAGACAATTCTGACATTGCACATTACGTTAATTCAGGTATGGCACGAATGATTCAGTGCTCCCTAAAAAGCTCGTGTAAAAGATTCATAAGAAATTATAATTATAACGGACGTCTCTCTGTCTTAATATAACTAAACACAAAAATAGAGATTGCAATTATAAGAGAGTATTGAACCCCGCTAAGTAAAAATATATCGCTCGTAGGTACAAGAGTTTGCTTTGTATTTTTTAAATCGAGCTATTTCGGACAAGTGCAGAAGGACAAATGTATTTTTATTTTTATCTTGTATTCATTAAATGTAGATCTTTCAGTGATTTAATAATTCTACAGCAGGGATTAAAATGATCACTGATAAGATAGTCTGAGTCTATATTCGGATGAGAGAATTCTACAATCCTGTAAGTGTCTCTATTTCACTTCAACATGTACTCCTGCAAGTAATACCATCGATAGACTAAAAAGAATAATGTAGACACTTTGCCACCAACCTATACGAAATCAAACATTTCCCCAGAAAGTATAATAAACACCTACTGGGAATTTCCAAACGGTTACGTAAATTTTTCCCATTTTTTAGAAAAATGTCAAATACAGACGACATTTTTCACCGAAAAGAAAGAAGTTCGTTCCTCGGAGACAGCCGCGAAGGAACATTGGGATCTCTTTCCGAACAAACGGGTCCGGCCGTCGTGCGTCGTGTGCATCGTATGCACCGTGTGCAACGAGTCTGGCAAGTAGTATAGACGACGTACACTCAGACAGAGTGCGCCGTTCCACTCCACCGAGGCCGGTGGTTGTTTATCCAGGTTGTCGTCGTGAGACGTCGTCGCGGAATCGTGAGACAGTCACGGAGTTTCCACCGGGGTGCGTCTTCTCCTCCCCGAGACAATGCGAGCGCAACCACCCCCTCAGAGAGTTTATTCGTTACCGGGGCTCGCAGAATGTTTTACGCGAACGCTCGTCGGTTATCGCGGTGTCCCGGACCCGCCCGCGAATATTCTTCTCCCACGCGCGATTTCTTCCCTTGACGCTCTAAGCGCGAGAACTTCCGGCCGTGGATCGTCTCTCATCTTTGTCAAACTTAGAGAAATGCACCCCGTCGAACGTTTTTGGAAATCGATTCGAGAAAGCATACGCGATCTGATACATTCGTAACAAAAATTGGCGAAATTCATTGTCGAAGTATCATAGTCTCGAACAAATAGAAATTATTCCATATGAAGATAAAAATAAATGTCTTCATCTTGTGCATCTTGCAATTGCTGCAAAAGACCTTTCGTTCCGCACAAAGATCCGCAGTCCAACAACAATACACAGTCTCCGCACGACCACGATAGACCAGCCACGATTCCTCGTAATCAGACAGCAAGAAGTTATGGAAATTTACTGTTCCGAAGCAGCAGGAATTAAATAAAACTCTATTTTCCTCGCGAACAGTTCCAGCAAGTCCGCCGCAAAACGAACGAAATAACTTAGCGGCGTTCGTTCGCAATAAATGCACAAACTTGCACAGTCTACTTACAATATCTCCCTGTTACATCAAAGGGCTGAAACCAGCGTCGAGTTATCTCGGAAAAGTACACCGTTCTGCTCGGAACGTTGTTCGAGACGCGGACTGGTAATTATCATTCACCCCTCGTTTTTACCGCGCAATAATCGAACTGTAACAATATTGCGTAAGCACGAGGATGGGATAGTTTGAACTGTACCGCGTGAGGGTGCATAGTATGCACTCGGATTTAAGCTGTTTCGTTTATCAGGGCCCTTTAAGCAATCGTATTCCGGAAAGTTCGCGAGGCGGCCGTCGTAAACCGGGTCGTAAGAAAATCGTAGCGGATCCGGGAACAATGTTGCTCTTTCTGAAAACCTTCAAAAAGACTCGCGGGGCTATAAAGAAGAGAGGAAAGAGAGAGAAAGAAAGTCAGACGAATGAAGTAAGAGGAAGAAGAAGAGGAAGAAGAAGAAGAGGAAAAACTGTTGGAAGGATCGTAAGTCAGGGGGCGGGAAGTTCGCGATGGAACGATCTCCGGTTCCCCGTAATCCGACGCGAACCGTACAGACTCGACCGGCTCGCTTTTAATTAATTCCGTAAGAATGGCGGGAGAGCGGCACTGTATCCACGATACCATCCACCCCCGTTCCACCCCCGTTGCACCCTCCGTCAAGAAACAATGCTACGAAAGACAACACAGCGAGAGAGAGAGAGAGAGAGGGTATCGCTCTCGGGCGTTAGCATCCGCGAGACTCAACGACGCAGCGAAGTAGGGCTTACCTTCCGCTCGTAATAGCTGCTATTTCGTCATTCCGTCGACCTCGCCCGCCCCCCGCCTCTCCTAATTGTCCCTGTTTCGCGTCTCTTCACCTTCGAGAGCATTAAACGGGAGAGTCGAGTGTTCCTTTGCTTTTCCGCTTCGCATTACTTCCTTCCTTCCTTCCTCCACCTCCTTCTCTCGCATTGAAGAGGTGAGCCTCGTCGTTATCCGGGCCGATCGGTGCTTAACCGGCGACGTCGGCTGCGTCGCTGATCATCACGACGACGCTCGTCGCTCGGACGCAAGCTCGAGCGCGGACACGGAAAAACTTCGCGAGGCGACGCGTCGTTCCTCAAAGTAGATTATTTTACATCGTAATTGACCTTCAGCGATCTTGAACGACCCTGAGTCATAGGTCACTGTACCCGTTAAATTTGCTTGTATGTAATAACTTACTAAAAATTTCACTATTATTTGAGGCATTATGGATTCCTAATTCCAAGAGGAGAAAAAAAACGTTATATCAACGTAGCACCGAAAAAGATTTTTTGTATTGAGACAGTATAGACGTATTGAACATTTCCTCTAAGACGATGCGACGAGAATTGTGGCACAAAAAGTGTAATAACTCAGAAACTAATCATTTTCGAACCTATGTTAATATAACTTTTTTGTCTTCACATAAGCATTAGGAATCTATTCTTAAAGTTTTGCCCACCATTTACGAAACACCCTGTATAAGTTTCAGAAATGAAAAAATTTCGGAAGAAATGTTTGGTTATTCAGGTAAAATATCTCTGACTGCAAAGTGTTAATGAACGTTACAAATGTACCAGGGTTTTATTTATTGAAATTTCAAGAGCGTGATTCGCTATTAGGGGTTAGCGGCAATTTTCCAGGCGGAAAAGAAGAAGAAGCGGAGTCGAGGAGCAGAAGGAAACGGAACCGAGGGCCGATTTATGGGCCTGTAATCGCGGACGATAAACCAGGGATTAAGCAGCTGATGCGATAATGCCGGCATAGTTCGGCGGTTCCGGCACGGGCTGGAAAGCTTGCGGTTCGCCGCCACCGTCGGGCCACGGGCTCGTGTGACGGACAAAGGGCGACAATTACAACCCTGCCAGCCACGTCAGGGTTTCATATAGCCCCGAACTGCTGATGGTGGGTCAGCTATCCGTTTTGGTACACACGCGTGTACTCGAGCGGCCCGTAAATCCCGGAACGATGGACCGATCTCTCCGAAACCAACAGACGTTCTTCACTTTCTGCGATATGACCGACGATCGATCAATCGATCGCGAACAACTTGCCGAGCCTGTTAAGAGATTCTCTGTTGTTCTTCGATGGTGGCCTCGAAAGTGAAATAAATGGTGCCGTTTAGAACTGTATTTGTATTTTATGGTACATATGATTTATGATTTAAACAAAAATATCTAATCGCATAGATTGCTGAAGAGATTGAATTAGCTGCGGGAACGGGATGCGTTATGGGAATCGAGTCGGACCGAACGTGTCTGGGAATTTCGTGAACTGACTCGTCTGCCAGCATAGTTTCCAGCATCATCATGCTTTTATTGCCTCAAGAGCGAGCCCCTGGATGCGACCATGACTTTGGCCGCTGGCATGGTTAGCGCTCGATCGTGGTAACAGATTGTGGTAACGTTTATAAGCCTAGAATTCCTCGAAAGAGCTTACCGCTTTCTCTCTCTCACTCTTCCTCTCTCTCTCTCTCTCTCTCTCTCTCTCTCTCTCTCTGTCTCTTTCTCTCTCTCTCTATGTCTCTCTCTCTCTCTCTCCTCTCTCTCTGTCTGTCTGTCTGTCTCTCTCGCCGGCTAGACTACAATAACATTTACCACAAACTTTTACTACGGCTCGAATGCAGCTCGTGCCCCGCTGCCAGCCAGTCTACCCACTGCCACTATGTTCTAACAATTGCCGTTGCACTCGCAACGGCACGCGCTTTACTGCCGTGGAGGTGTAACTTGATACAATAACGCGCGTTCCGCGTCGTTTAACCCGCGAACGAGCTGACTTACTGTGTTCTCCCACCGACGACCGAGATCAATAAAATTATGGTAGCGAGCTCCGGAGAAGTACCGTGTAATGAACCAAAGGAACCGTTGCTTAAAGTACCTTACGAGAGCCCAACCTATCAACCATCTATAAAGTTATAGTTTGATATTGATCGCAATATTCGAATGATCTAAACGTTTTCATACTCTTCTGTGTGCGATATAGAATTTTATGTATTTGTCACAGAAGTGGATGTGATACTAATATTATTTTGAAGAGTTGACTACTGAAACTATCGTTCCTATTCTCTCTTTCTCTTTCCCAGTTCCATTCCTCTGATGTCACCGGTCGTGGCGAGGTTTCGTGCTTAAGTTCCGCGGGAGAAATCCTCGAGCGGTCAAACACCTGTGCCAGCTCGGAAGGCGCGGGTTCGCTTGAGCCGTCACAGCGTGGGAATACTCATAGCACGCCTAACCAGAAGACACGTGGACTTGACGAATCACTGGGGGGAGAGTCCCCTTTCAAAATCGGTTTGATCATGAAAAAACTTTACCAAAATTTTTTAAGAGAACGATTGAGTTTTGACCGATTGCTGCTGTTGCACTTTTTATCTTTGCGATGAATAGAATACGATGCAATAAAAGAAAATTATCGACCTTTTGACCGTGAAATGCACTCTGCACAATATTTCCAAAATCCGCTGTCTACGGATAAGTCAGTTTGTAAGGCTGCCTCGGACTTTTCGCAAGCGAAACTGAAAAAGAATCAACAAATCGGAGCGAGACAATGAGAAGAATGAAAGCTGAGGTTCGCACAGTGTTTCGAAGGAGCCGGGAGGGTTATGGTCTCCGGTGACGGAAAAGAAAGTAAAGGAAATAATGCTCGAGGCTGACAATTTCTTTGCTAGCGGCATTGTCTGGGCTCGGACGCGTCGCGACGCGGCTCGACGCGGCCGCTTTCGAGTATTCCGCCGTTTAAGCGGTTCTTTGTGGCCTCGGCCTCGAGTGTCGGCGCCGCTGAAGAGGCGGTTTCCTGCTGCGCTCGGTATTTTCGAGCGAATCGAGAGGAATTTCCTCTCGCTCGGCCAACGCCGGCAATTCCTTCGAACCCCGGCTATCTCGTATCGCGGTCGAAATTGCGCCGGGTGGTGAGTTACGTGTTCGTAACAGGTTACGAAGAACGAGTTTCGCCGAACGGGAAAACTCACTCTCTCGCTCTCTTCCTTCTCCTTTTCCCTTACCCTTTTTCCAGGTTTAACTGTTTCCCTTCGGTGCACTTCTCGACCGGCATAAATACGGCGGCGTGCGCGCGCGAAAAGCGTCTACCAAATGTTGCGCGTATTATGAAAACCCATAAACCAGACTTCAACCCGTGGACGGTTTCTTCCGGGGGTCTGAACACGTACGATCGATAAACTGGTACAAGGACGTTTGTGAACGGTGACTATGTAGAGAGTCTGTCATTGCTTTGAGACGTTCTACTTTGGGATAGTTCGCGTTCTGACACTTTGACGCCGCCGTGGCGACTTCGGGTGTCTACCGTGCTCTCGTGTCTCTGAGACGTTATGGCAAAGGGCTAAGGCGAGATCTTAGATGTTCGATGTGCTCGTGTAGAGCGAATGATAGGGTTTTGTGTTCCGAGAGCTTTTGTTAAGTACTACGCGCGACATTGACTAATTTTTGTCTGATAATGATATTGCATCGAGCAATTAACAGAGAAAATCGATGTGCCAGGGGTTTAATAATTCACAAACCATTATCGGCATCTCTGTTTTCATTACGAATAAAATAAGCATTCTAAATACAAAAAAATATTAACAACACTATCGTCCAATGAAAATAAAATAATCTGAACAAAAGAATGTCGAGTTGGAAAGTGGTTGAATAATTCGCAGCCCTTATTCGACTCCTCCGCGAATAAAATAAATATGAACCGTTGAGAGGTGGGGCCTCGGTCTATGGAGTATCGCGTGGAAAAACGGGAAAACGGTGGAAGCAAAAAGAGAATAATTCTCCTGGAGAACAACCGGCGGCGTGGCCGAGTTATCGCAGGTGGCTGCACGGAAGCTGGGAAGTAGCGTTCCGGCGAGGTGTGAAGTTATTTTTTTCACGCACCGGGAACGGCAATTTTGCGACGGCTTCACGCACGATCGACGTTATGACAACACCAGGCAGCCGGGTAACTCGAACGTGTATATCGACCTCGGGGCCGTTTCTATCCACGGGTGTTCGCCGACCGGCCCGACCGGTCGATCGATCGATTGCCGGAAATCCAGTCGGGCCGGCCCGAATAAAACGCGTTCGACGCTCTTTTTGTTTCGAAATCAACCCCCTCCCTTCCCCCCCGTCGCCCATCGTACCACCCACACCGTGTGTGTCGCCGATCGACGGCCACCGGTAACGAAGCTACCGGCGACCTGCCCAAATCGTAGAATTCCGACGGCCCCTTTGAAACCGAAATACCGATACGCCCCAACGCAAAACTATTTTTCGAACGTTTTCGAGCTACACTGTACGGCCCAGATTACTCGAAGTACAGATTACGGCTCCACTTACTGGTACCAAAAGTTCCCGGAAAATCTATGGAATGGTAACCGGTCGACAGCTTTCCGAAAGTGAAAATTTATTTGTCAATCGATCGGACCGTGGAACGCAAAGTGTCTGATTTTAAATAATTTGCTGTTCGATCTTTTAAATCGTGGATCGAAAATTGTAGAGCTTTTTCAGTTATTTCAATAATCCAGCGCAGTTCGAATTGCTTACAACTTAAAATGCATTCATTCGTAGAATGACACCGACCAGAGCGAGAGCGAATAAATACTATTTGGGAATGATTGATAAGACTTACTGGTTTCCGGAATTCTCGTATCGTGAGCGACTAGAAGCTGGGCCGCGAGCGAGGCCCTGTGTCCGGAAGTACTCTCGGCCACGCACTCGTATGTACCACTGTCCTCTGGCTTCGCGGAGGCTATCACCACTTTCGATCTCCGTCTGCAAACAAAATTACGCACACGCTACCATTAAAATCACAGTTCACCGAATAGATTGGCAACGATTCAACGGAAGTGCTCGCGGCGATCATTTCCGCGGCTAGCGTACGGTTCTCGGATCGGATATGTCCTACAGCCGGATTAGCTCGTTCATTATCTTTTCCGTGGGGTACACGGATATCCCGGGGACCGTGTTCCCGTCGTCTACTCTCCCCCGGAGATGATTCCGCAAAGTTCGAGGCAAACAGGAAGTTTTCACTGGGAAGCAAAGAGAGCGAGAGAGAGGGGGGGAGGGAGCAATGTTCGAACACACCCATACCATCTTCGTAAGAGCAGCGGGTTTAGAGCGGCCTGAAATTTCTGGACTTCCATCCGCGGGAAACTCGTTTTTCCGTATGAAGAAGCCGAAACTTCTCTTCCTGCCAGCAGACACGGCGAACTTGGCTACGAGACGCGCGCTTTCTCGCAAATTTAATAACTTTTCGAACGTCGCGGATTACTCGCGGCCGGAATTCGGCTCTAGCGCAAATATCGATGCCGATCGGCGACCCGACATCTACACGCCTCCTGCCACGCCGCACCCTGTCGCAGTTTCAGCCGCGTACCTTCTTTGCAGAGTACCTGCTACGTTGATTCACGATTCCTTTGAATTTTACCAAAATTCCTGCAACGAGGTACAACCTGTGTAATATGTCATAGCACAGTGAATCGATTACAATGAGACGACAGTGTAATTTATTTTGCTACAGTAGCACTAGCATTAGAGACCTTTATCTTCATTTCTAACCCTAAACCTACCGAGCGCTAAAAGCGATCAAAATGTTTTATAAAAATGACATTATCTATGTAATTAGATTTTGTGGAATTTTTATTGTAATATGTGCCTGGATAAAAAATTTATCGAATCAAATTTCATGTAAGTAACTTTATAATTTCAATAATTGTCACGTGAAAAATATACAACTGGTCATTCAACTGGCAGTGTTAACGGTGTAGGTGAACGCGTATGTATTCTTTTAGATCTTAATGTAACCCATATATCAAACGCTATCAAACGCAGCTGAATGCCTTCCGCGTCAAAAACATCACAGCGTCTCGATGACGTCTAAAGATCCAGTTCAAGCCTTCCCCTCAAGCACAAAAAAAAAATTCTTTACAATTTACTTTTAATCGCAGATCAGGAATCCATCACCCTCGCACGTTCCATAAATCAACCGTCAAGCCCCCGAATGATTTACGCGCACAAAACTCGGCCAACTCGTTAGCAATAAATAAATAAATAACCCAAATCGATCGCCGCGAAGGGCAGCAAGCGTTTCGACTGTGTTGGCTGTTTCCTAGACCCGAGTGAGAGCTGTGTCGTCTGCCCCGTTAATTCGACCAGCTTCCAGTGAATATTATATTCTCGTGGAAAGCAGAAAACGGTAAAGCCCGGCAAGTTTCTGACAAGGATCATCGGTGTAGGGGTTAAGCAGGCAGAAGCGAGTGAATGATGGCCGCGAAAATGGTGGGGAATTCGCATCGAATTTCCCCGAGAAACTTTATCGTAACGGGAGAAGCCAGTTACCTGTCCAACAGTTTAAAAGCAGAAGTCGTGCTTTCAGATTCCTCGACATCGGCGACCAGTTCAAGCATTTTCTCCGTCGAGATAGAAAGAGAAAGAGAGAACAGAAAGAAGGGAGAGACGAGAGAGAGAGAGGGAGAGAAAGAGAGGAAGGGTTTTAAGGGAGCAGCGAGGAAAGGCACAGTGGAGTGTTACGATTGAAAGCCAGTCAGCGTTTATTGTGCTCGAACGTCGTACGGTAAAAGAAAAGCAGCGAGAATCCAAGATCGTCTGGATCAAGGATCGAGTGCGTCTTCGCCGCGAATAATAGAATTCTGTCACCCTCGTTATCGAGACTAGCGGCTCGAAAGTGGCGGGTAAACACCGTCGTCAAAGACATCATCCCCGCCCCTCGTGAAATCACGCTTTGAACACGGTCTACAACGTTCAGCGTCCTCTCGTGCTCGCCAGGTGCCTTTCGATTAAAAACCAACGTCAAACGGAGTGAAAGCACTTGTTATAAAAGTCTTTCAGTCCGCGGAAACTACGAAGATGCTTCCGTGGGAAACTGTTAAACGAATTCATTTCTTTCCGCAGTTACAGAACGGAGTTTCGCGGTGCGTGAGTTGGGAAAGTTGATTACCGGATATAATGAGGGATGAAGCAAGTTCTGTAAGGCGCAATAATGCGAAAGAGGGTTACGCCTCTTTTCTGTAAGCCACTTAGTGCTGTACCTTGCGATTAGATTGCGGATCTTTATGCAAAGCGAAAATTCTCTGCCTCGATTTACGGTGGAGCCACGTGAAACAGAAATTTATTTCTCGGTTTTATACGAAGTGTGAAAATAACGTAACAGTATCCTTAAATTTATTTTTATGAATTTATCATTGTTTGTTTCTCCTGTCCATTTTTGTCGCGAGTATATAAAATTGATGAAACATTCCACGGTAGAGAGATTAAGACAATTTAAGAAACTCCACTCGTTATGCTCGAGTTACTGAAATTGTTAAAAAATTAGCACAAATGGACACGCTTGTATAAACAGGAACTCCGCAGTACTTTAATTGGAAGCACGCTATAATCGCATAAAATTTAAGCAAACAGGATCTCGTAATTTTGACAAGACGTACAGTCGCTTTTAGCGTCCGGCGTTCCCATTGTTTTTTTAGCGGTTTATCGCAGACTACGACGGACCTCTATCTAGTTTCCCGGTGGTTCTGGGTCTCGATGGCCTCCGGTTCTCGATGGTTCAGTATTATTACTCGATTCAGCGAGTCCGCGTGTCGAGAGGAACTTCGAGTAGACTCGGAGAAGCTCGATATCGCGGATGGATTTTCGACTTCGGGTTCGCTGGACGTCTCTTGATAGTTCCCCGGACGTCGAATATGTTGGCTCACATCGCAGCGTCTCGTTTTAGTTGTTCGAAATAGCTTTCAATCTTTTGCGAACGAATGCTACAATTTGGGGCAGTAAAAATTGTTCCAATTCAGGAAAAATAAACAAATGTATTAACCGAATGAATGGATGTGGAATAATTGTTTCTAGCTATACAATTTTCTAATGTAGAGAAATTGGATTAAAATTACGTGAAAATTCATTTTAGAATCCTCTTTTGTGATTTTATTGTTCGGACCGATACCATCAGGCAATTCGCAATACTTAAAAATAGAGAATATTAATTGGATTCGCGTCGCTCGCGGGCGTGGGTGCGAATCGATAACGTTGTTTATCGCGGTTCGGGTTGCACTGTATTCTTTTGTTCTCCATCGCGGCAAATGAAGCTTGCACAGGTATTCGAACCGGTGCGGCGCGATGCGGTGCGCGGACTCGTCGCTTGTTTGTGCACCACGTGAAGGAGAGACACGCGCGCTGAAAAATATTGCGGCGTTATTGGTTCTGGGACTCTGTTTTCCTCGGATATGTAACGGGGAGCGCAGCCGCACGCACCCGCCGAAAATTAGATCCGCCACGTGGAATCGCGTTATTTTCTCTCTCGCGAAAACGGGGAACGCTCGCGCGGAAACCCAGATGCGACGCGACGGCGCTAACGATATTAGGAACCGCCGGCCAAATATAACGCGACGGTTTGTTATTTAACAATTTTTCACCGGGCGAGCCGTGATTGCGACGTATTTAGTTCGCGGATGTTTTTCCATTTCGTTCGCGAAACGCAACACGACGCGCATACGAATATTTCGATTCTTCATGCTTCTGGCTTCGAGTAAGTCGATAGAACATTGTAAATTGTTCGATGGTTCCCTCCGGATGCGTTGCATCCGATGTTTTAGATGTTGGGGGCGTGTTAACAATTTGAGTGGCAACCTAGCAGCCTAAAAAATATCAAAAAATTGAAATGTGAAAATTCTTAAGCTGGGAGTCAGTACTATTCTAACCTTTTTGCATTTAGCAGACCCTGAAAACCCTGTTGTAAGGCAAGGGGTTAACAGTAAACCTACCGAGCACTAAAAACGATTACAATGTTTCAGCTTACAAAAATAACATTTCTCTGTTTATTTAGATTCTTAGATAAACTTCATCGTTTCAATAGAAATCTTTGTCACGAGTCCGTCTCGATGTTACCGCGCAAGGGGTTGAAACAACGTTACTTCGTTCGTGGTTTTCTTGCCCGACCATAAATAATAGAGACATCCAACCATCCCCATTGTTGCGTGCTGTTTGACAGTCCACTCAAAGAGAGGACCGAAGTAGAGAAAGCTTTCGGAAGCCGGTGTAAAAAACCGCGACGATAACGTAGCAGCTGAAATCGGCGCGACATCGTGGAGGTACAGGCTCCAATCGCAATCGTCGATCGAGTCCCGTCGAATCGTCGACGGGAGATCCGTCGGCGTCTGGCGGGATGGTCGATTCGTGTCGTTGTATGTCTCGGCTGTGGAAAAAAGACGTGAAACTGGACGACGGGTCGACTTATCGGGACAAAGGTCTCGGCTTGAAGTCCGAGGGGTGTCGTTTGGAGTTGCCGCGCAGAAAAGACGCCGAAGAGAATCTGGTATAGTTCTTAGCGAGGATGAAGTGGCCACCGGCACACCGGTGAAGTCCTCTGGAGAGCTTTCAGCCGCTCGAACCTCCGCCCCTCCCCTTCTCGCCGCCACCTAATCTCGCCTAACCATCCAGTCGGTTCCAGAGACTCTTCGCGGGAGTCTCGTCGTTGACGGCGAGCCGTCTACCAGCCTCTATATATCGTGGTTACGCCCTGATTCGTCAAGAGCCTGGACCGTCTCTTTGCTCCATTCTTCTTCTTTCCGCTTTTCTTCGTCCCCCAGCCACTTCCGGTTCCCGCGACTTCCGGATTCACGGGCCGTGACCACTGCCGCTTTATTCTTTATACTCGAAGTTCAGCATCGGGGACAACAATTCCGAATTGTTCATTGACCGACTGGACTAACCCTTCCAGCTTCGTCGCCTTTCACTGCCAAAATATTTCATTGTTGCGCTGGACTTGGTAACCCCCTGCACCAGGATTGATTTTAATTAGAGGTGTGCGGGATCCCAAAATTTTGACGCATCGAGGGATCGATATTCAGCAGCGATTTTTGACAACACGAGGCTTGTCGTGCGCTGCTCTTTGGGCGTCAGAGGTGTATCGTTACAAAGCGGTTTTTGGAGCCGGTTCCAGCATCCAAGTTGCTGGCACACCCTCGAGTCCTACCGTGCCCTAGCACGACAAAGGGCTCGAGGTGGCCGTCGCGACCACCCTCGCCGATGGATCGGTCTCGCAAGGTTTCCTCCTCGAATGGAGTGGCTACTCGACCTTCTTTCGCTGCTTTGCAACGTCAATAATTTTCGAGTCTCATTTCTCGTCTGGTCTGGTGGTCGCCGGACGATCGATTAACCAATGTTTTCTTGCGCGTCTTCTTCCGCGTCACCCCGAGACAGCCATGAAAATTTCTCGGTACCCACAGAAATAAACTTCTTTCATGGAGAAAAAGTTTCTGCGAGCATCCTCGGGATTCGGCAGGATATTTCTAGAAGGAGGATAATACGACCGATTTAAATCTTAGCAGGCTTCTCTTGGCAAGCTCGACGTACAACGTTCATTTTCAGTTTCTTTCTCTCTTTCTCTTTGTATAGAGATGGTCTTGTTGCTCGACACAGTGACTCATCAATGAGGACGGAAACGGTGAACTTTGTTGCGAATCGAAATAAATGCGAGGAAGGTCTACGACGACATCGGTTAGAAATGCGTGAGTAAGAACCTTAGGCCGCGGTAACATTTATATCCTACAGGGTTCTTGCCTCCGTCCCACTGCCGCATCGCCCACATTTTCCTGATCGAGCCATTTCAGCTAAACAATTAATCCTTGTTTCACTTTACCTGGTATTTTAAGCGTATTTTTATTTTATCGCATTCCTATACCGTATCGGCAAGACGTACAAGGAACATTTTAATAAAAAGGTTCTATCTGTTAGGATCGGATGGAGGTTCGAGGATGGGGTGCGGAAATGGGGCGCGATTAACGTCGCAACAAGCGGAATAATATGACAGTTTATTTTTCGGTCGAGCAGGGTACGAAAGGGACAAAACGAATGGCGCAATATCGCCGGGGCCCTTTGACCGTCGCTTCGAGAGGGCTCACGAGATAGAAGTTGAAAGGTACATGACTGAGAAGGAGGAGTATGACGGGACGGGACGGAACGGAACGGAACGAGCAGATAAAACGTCGACCCGAGCAACGTTTATTTCGACGATCAAACGACGGAGGCGCGTTATTGCCGCGGAAGACGCGCGATTGCGTCGAAGAAACAGAATCGTGGATTAAAGCGACGCGACGCGACGGTCGACTAATGTAACAGAGAAGGAGAGAGAAAGAGAGCTTGGTAGCCGTTTTATTAAAAAGCCAAACAAATATTGAGTGACAAAGGCGAAGCGGGTGGAAATAAAACGTCGTACGAGCAGCACGACGCTTTATTTCACCGTTGGCTCTCGCCTCCTCGCAGATAAATCGGCGAGCCGGACGCGTAGACTAAACTGTTTCGCATAAACGACACGCTCTATCCGTCTCGCGTCGGGAATTCATCGCGACGATATTATTTTCGGTGTCAAGGTTGTCGCAGGGGACGTCGAATGACACAATTTTTCAATAAGAACGCCCTTTCCGCTACGATAGTGAAAAGAACGACAACGGGAAGGGTCGCTGGCCTGGCGATCGAATGCTGCCTTTTCCGTCGTCGACGCATTAAGACTCTATCCGCCTTTCTCTCTCTCTCTCCCTCGATGACACTACGCTTTTACTTCTCTCTCGCGGCTCTGAATGGTCGCGGCGGGGCCATTGATGGGTCACAGTATTTATAACCGGGCGGGCTTGCGAGCTTCTGACTACCTGTACGCTTCAGAAGATTATCCTCTCTCTTTCTCTCTCAGTGTTTCTCGTTCTCCCGATATTTTGACGAGACCGCGACGCAGAGAGCAGCAGTGCGGCAAAACGACGGATGCCATAAATCGAAGCTGTTCTTGCAACGTTCCCCGAACCGAAAAAAACTCGCTCCGTTCAGGAAACATACCGTCGAGAACGAAAGAGTCTACCCGTGAAATTGCCACGCGGTATATACGTACGAAGACGGCACTAAAACCGGTTGAAATGTGCGGAATATCTCCGGGACGAGGCCCCGCGCCACGGATACTTCACGTGAAAAAATACGTGGAAAATGTGCAGTTTAATTTGCTTGCAAAGCGGCCCTCTCGCGAGAGATAATCGACCGCAACGTTTCGGTTGATGTGAGTTGTCTGACCATTGATTACCCTTTCTACTGGGTAGATTCCGATAGAATAATATTAGTTCATACAGTGCTGTTCATTCGGGGTAATCGATTTCTGAAGCTGTTTACACTGTCTATGTTACTCGAATTGATGGACTTGTTTGACCATGGTTGACCCTCTCTACTACGTGGAATTTTTATGAAATCTTGGAAATTCATTATCTCGCGAATGAAATTCCATTTCGACAAAATTTTATTCAACGTTTCTGATTCGGTCTTTCATGTGTTGTAGAATCTGCGACTCTCCTTGTCGCTGTCTGTTCGCTAATAGAATTCTCCAGGCAGAAAGACGGCGCATGCAGCGATCGGAACACGGAGTCCCGCGGCCAAAGATCAGAACTCGTCGAAGGCAGAGTATCGGCTAAGACCCGGCGAATCAGCGAGGGCTTAACGAGTTACCACGACAAGAGTTCAAGTCCCGCCGGACAGGATCCGGACGATTTCTCAGGAGCGAGCCTCTGGGGTGGCGAAACGTCGGAGTTCCTCGTTTCGTTCGGGGAGCGAGGTCGGTACTGTGGACCTCGTGGATGTTCGCTGATCAGCGAAACTCGCCGGGATTACCGTTCGGAGTTAACGCGACTGCTCGTTTCACGTTAATACTCCCATCTGGATTAAGATTACAACTGGTGATACGAGCCGTGCGACAGAGAGAGAGAGAGAGGGGGGGGGAGAGAAAGAGACCGAGGAGAGGCAGAGAATCGAGGACAAGTTTCTCGTCCGCCAGTCTCGCGGTACTAGCTGTCGGAATTTCGCGAGAAACGAGAGATTTCCGAAGGCGCGCGAGAACGGTGTCAGGAAGAAACCTGCTGGGATGACCGAACCGCGAGAACTCGCTCGAACCGAACGGGAAACTGCTACGGCACTGAGCTGTCCCGGCTAAAATTAGAGAACACACGCTCGCTCGCTCTGTCTCGTGGTCTCGTCTCGGGGATTACCGAGAAGCGTCGCGTTGTCTGGCCATCGTTATTCGTATCTCGCCAACGTAACTGATTCGTTAAATCAGCGACGAGCCGCCGGTGACTTCCAGACGACACCGACGTAATTCGATACCGGCGCTGCCGACCGAAATTGCTCGCAACACCGAACGGGATCCGCGTCGGCGATAAGTCAGACCGATTTTCCCGGTATCTCCTCCTTCTCCTTCTTCTCCTCGTTGCTTGCGATTCATCAGATCGCCGGATTCAGCGGGATTCTCGCTTGATTTACAATTTATTCTTCAACCGAAGGCGGAAGCCGACGTTCGCCCTCGATCTTTCTTTTCTATCTCGTATTTCTCGACGAGATTATGCGATTCCTATCTTCGCAGATTCGCGTAATCGGTCTCCTCGAAAGTCCTGCTGTACACGTATACCAAAGACGCATTATTAACTCTTTAGAATGCGAGATTCGAAATTTTTTGGATCCCCGGAGCCTCGTTAGCCTCCGCGTTAACAGTTCGATGCCACCCTAGGCACACGTACCAAAGATGGAACACGTTGCAATAAGGAGACGCGGCTCGTCGATACAATAATCGCTCTCGGAAGAGTTCGCTCGGACGTCGGCGGCGATAACGGCAAGAACAACCCTCGAAGGAAGACAGAAGGAGAGGCTCCATTCGAGCGGCAGAAGCATTAACGCGGCGAGACAGCCGGCCAAAAGAAAACCATTAACTACTTCCACAGGATGGAAGAAAAACAGAAGCGCTCTATTCCCCCGCGCGCGCGCGCGCGATGGGGCAGCAGCAATGCTCTCTTTCGGAACCGTGTATCTCTTTTTCAACCAACGACACGCCGTATCCATTACAAGACCGATAGCGCTCGCTCGCTCGCCCGACGCCTGCCATTACCGATCCATTCTACTCTGATCGGATCAGCGTGTTTCTGTAACGCGGCAGGACGCGGTGTCGTCCGCGTGCAGCTGCGAGAAACCACCGTCCGACGATAGAAGCGGATTTCGAGCCACTACAGAGACAATTTGCCGCTCCGAGCGACGTCCGATCGAGTTCATGCGATCCTGCTATGCGATTCCCTTGAATAGGCTAGCAACACTTTGCGAAACTGCTCTACAGATGCTCTGCCAGATCGCGGTACATCGCAGAGACTCAAACAGCCACTTTTATTTATTCTTTTACCGATTTTGTTAGATGCTAGTTTCTTTTTCGCAGCAGCTCCCTTTTATCAACAGAAAAATTGCTGTCGATTGTTGGATTGCTGTAGATTTAACACTAAACCTGCCACTGCCGGTCAAATGACCGGTTTTATATTTTTCATTTTACAATTATCGAAATTATAAAGTTACTTAAATGGAAATTGATTCGATACATTTTTTTTATCCCAGCGCGAATTGAAATAAAAATTGCACAAAATCTAAATCAATAGAGTCTTGTCATTGTTATATGCTAAAACATTTTAATTTTAGTGCATGGTAGGTTCAGTGTTAATTAAAATTTACAAAGAATTTTTATAATTTTGACAATGAGATTTTTACGACGAATGAAACGATATTCTTGGTATCTTAAAAAAATCCTCATCCCCAAAGACTTAAATAATTTGATCGCTTATTATATGATTGCTATCACACTCGCGAAGACACTATCAAAACCGGATTCCCAGCAGATTCTCAGGAACTTGAAAATTCTACTAGTCATCTCTATGGCGAGCTAAAGCCGCGAACCTCTTCGGCGAGTAAAATACCAGATTGTTCGAACCGCAGAGAGCAGAAAGAGATTCGCTTGAGCCTCTAAATTGCAAAGTTTCGGAACGCGCAAATCGGAAGAAGATGATCGCCCGAGCCTGATCTATCGTGTTATTGAAATATTAACAGGAACTTAGGCAAGAGTTCGCCGGTACTTATCCGGCGAGAAAGTCGACGGGTTGCATTCACTTAGGATCATCGTAAAATCCACCTTTAACGGCAAAGCCAACTAAGCTTCAGAGTTACCGCCTAATCTTGCCGGCAGTGGCACCGCTCCGTAGAATATCGTAGTACCCATAATCGGAAGCCTTTCGTCGCTACTCCGAGCCGAGAACAAGCCCCCTTAATTTCCGGGCTGCGCTGATATTAACCTCTTGAGAGACGAGTTTTTCAAAAAACGAATTAGACGATTTTCATCTCGCTAGAACTGGCTACACTTCATGAAATTTACCATAAGTAGAACTGATGTTCGACTGAAAACCACGTACCACGTGTTAAAGTATCAACACACATACTATCAATCCGAATGTACCAATTGTCTTGATACCTACGTACAATGTGGTGCATACCATAAAAAAAACACCAATTTTCTCAACTACTCGGTCCCTCTGCAGGAGCTCGCGAATCCTCGAAGTAGAAGCGTTTCCTCGCCGAGGAGATTCACGTAAGTAGCCAGGAACGAAGTTCGCAACCCGGTTAAAAGCCTCAGCCGTCCTCGTAGCAGCGTTACCCGAAGAGTCGGTGGTATTTGCGGGGAATTTTCAGCTCGTAGACCCGACAAGCACGGTCCGGAGCCAACCGCAGCGGGCGAAAAGGCGTTTCGACGCGTAAACGCGGCTCTCGCGGAAAACCCCGTTGCACCGCGAGTTTTCGGGGGACGAGGACTACGAGAGGGGGAGAGAGGTTCGAGGCTTGGACCGGTCTTTCTCCTCGCGGAAAGTTCGCGATGGTTCGCCGCGGCGCGGGCGGCCTTGGGAACGGTTTCTAGACAGCGGCGGCTGGCGATCTGCCTGATGCCCGGTGTGCGCTGTCGGTCGTTAGAAAATCCTGCACGGATCGATTCCCTTTGGCCCGCGTCAAAGGGCTAGAGGGAGAGGAGGGATATGCCGGCGCGGTCCGGGCAGGGTAACCGGCCGCAAAAACCTAACGAGATGAAAGGAGAGCGCGAAAGACGGGCCGAGGCATGAACGAGGTGGAATACATAAATAGAAATCTCGGTTTATCTCTCTCCATCGGCCCGTGCTTCCAGCTCCTGCTCTTCCCTCCCCTCTCCACTCTCTCTCTCTCCCTCTCTGTTAGCTTCTCCCAGTCGCTCTTGGTCTCTCCATCGCGCTGGCATATATACCGGCGCGTACTAAGCGGAGAGCCGGCGGTAGTCTAGACGGAGTGTCGATTTTTGCTGCGGCACCAAATTAGAAACCCTTCCCTGCCGGATTCATCGTGTGGCTCAGCCCCCCTCTCTCTCTCTCTCTCTCTCTTTCGTTGGCACTCTTTTTTTCTCGCTCGCGTATCCGTCGTTCCTTGCTCCGTGAACGCGTTTCTGGCTCTCCCGTTCGCGCCGGCCGGGCCGGCCGTATCTCGCGAGCGCGTGCATGCGAAATCGCTTAAAGGGGATGAACAGACGAGTCTGGTCTGCGATCCCCAATCCCCGCACTCCTCATCCCGTTCCCGCGCAAACATTTTCGCTCGGCCTGCTCCCTTTCCTTTTCCCTCGACGCGACGCTGCGCGTACCAGTTTCCTCGCTCTCACAACTTCCCCCGCGACGTTTCTCCCGTGCTTCTTCTTCTTCTTCTTCTCCGGTGTCTGCACTTCGCGACGCGTTCAGCGAAGTACAAACTTTATAGAAATTGTGTCGGCGGGGCTGAATCTTCGTTTAAAGCGTCTCGAAAGAAGTCTGGGAGGCGCGGATGGTCGTACAACTGACTACGAAGAAAGTTCGGATGAAAAACGAAGATCGCTTTGTCGAAAGAGAGAGAGAGAGAGAGAGAGAAGCGTAGGGATCTCGCCATTTTTAGATTACAAGAGTCTCGTTGCGAATGTACTGGATTCCATGCAGACTGCTTTCGATGATTCGACCGCATCCGTCCGAATTTAAGTGGAATTTCGTTGGCACAAGGAAGCTGGTTGTTCGGAATCGAGCTAGCCTCAAGATTTTCTTCTCTCAGCAGTCTATTAAATCCGAAGAACAAATTCCTGTGGTACTCGAAACCTCCCGTGCAGCAGCAGCAGCAGGTTCAAACGCGAGTAGAATCGACGATCCGGTATTCATGTTGGCCGGATCGGCGGTGTCCATACATTTATGTAAACACGCGTGCGTCGGAGGAAGCGCCGGCTACTCCGTGGCCGCATAAAAAGCGCATAAAAGTGGCCTGTAAAGGAAAAAACTTGGACTTAATCCGGGGGGCCGCGCAAATTGTGTTCCATCCTCTCCTCTTGGCTTTCATTACCTTTAACTTCTCCGGCCAGTTTTAGCTTCTACCTGAAAAGGTACTTACCCCGTCCCTCCCTCGACCACCCCCGCTATTATGGGCAACGATCTCTCAATTCCCTCTTACTCTCTCTCACTTACCCCCTCTCCCTGTTTTCGATTCCGAGGCGAGGGAGCCCGAGAATTAAAAGTTGCAGCGTTCAAATCCGAAAAATCCACGCGAGCGGAGTGTTTCTTCCCGAAGCGCATTTCCAGCACTCGAGGCTGACCACGTGGCGAAATTAATAACTGGACGGCCGCCAGGGAAAACATCGATTTTAGTCCGATTAAGGGATTATTCTGGGCATTCACGCAGCGCCGCCGGACACGGAAATTGCGTTCGCGTGTTGCGTTAATCATCGCGGCGACGTGCCTAGAATTACCCGAAAGAGGCGGTGTACGTTTTAAGCCGCGGCACCAATTTTTGATCGTATGGACGTCTCGCTCGTTTCGATCCTTTTCTGGCCGATTACATTTAAATAATGTACCTCACACCCGATGAGCAATTCGGGAAGTGAATTGCATACCACACCGTTGACGATTCAAAAACTTCTTAAGCATTGACCATAGTCTTCCGAAAATTGTACAATAATCGTCGGCAAATAACGTGTGAAAATAATGCGTTGCTCTCGAGTTTGTTGATTACGTTCCAATTTAAATCGCACACCATACCATATATTCCTCCGTTTTGGAATTGCGCGTTACGGAAGTGCGATCGACGTTTAACCGTCTCCTGTTCTAATGAGCACGCAACGGGAGCCGGTCCACTCCCACCGCAATTAGCCCGGACTTGTCAAATAACGCTCGTTAATATAACAAAGAAGAACGCGCGGCGCCTGTGAAATTTCATCGTCGATAATTGGAAGCCGACAACCAATCAAAGGGAACGCTCTTCTGCTCCGCGTCGAGCAAACTATATTTTCACACAAGTTCCGGACCACTTCGACGAGGACGATGTTTCGCAGCGTTGCATCCCCATATCCCTTCCTTGCATTCCTTTCATCTCGTCCCGGTCTTAACGATGTCGAATACAAATTTTCTGCGTTTCGAACGACAACATAAAAATTCTATCCGCAATCCAATTAGGAGGAAAATGAATTTTTAGGTGAACAATTGTGTCACGGAAGTATGACCGACGTGGCGCTGAACGGCGTTACATTTGCGTCCGAACCAAAGCTCCGTGGATTCGGAATACTGGACGGACGCGAACGTCTTGGCAGCGGACTTATTACAGATAATTGATCCCGTCGCAGAACGTGATGGAAAACTGGGATCAGGGGCATGCGCCACTGCGGATCGACCGTGGAAAATCGCCAGTTGATTTGCTCCCGTCGGCCTCGGCTTTTACCCTCGTCGCGTTCGCAGTCCAACCTCGTTTTCCACATGGAGGATTCTCGGTAGGGTAAACTGGCCGATATGCCACTGTCATTGGACGACATCCAAGCGGTGGCGTTGCAATTGCAACAACGAGAGGCGGTGCGCCATAAGAGAGAGAGAGAGAAAGATAGAACAGCGGTTGAGGAGAACAAGTCCACGGAGAGAGGAGAACACCTTGAGCGGATCTCTCAGGTATCGGCCTCTTTCCAGCGTCTCGAGCCGTTCTTTTTTTTCCAGGTGGCCGGGGCCACGAAGGAGCAGAGGCACCGACTTAATCGTGTTTGGCCCGGGTCCAGGACACGACCGAAGTTACCAGAAGCTAGCTTCCCGGCCGGTCGCAGTTATCCCTCGAAACTACGTTTGTTTCATCCGACGCCGGAGCACATGCACGCGCCCCTGCTACCGTCGTTAACTCTTTCTCTCTCTCTCTCTCTCTCTCTCCACCCACTGTTTCATTCTCTTTCTCTTCTAGCCCCGTCGGTCCCGCTTTTGGTGGCCGAGCGATATTTCCTTTTTCTCGCTGCGACCCCGATTCTCTCCTCGGCCTGCCGCGCACGATTGTTCCGCGCTTTTCCAGCCGCAGTAATCCCCTGGCAGTGACCGGACGGGCGCTCGCCAAAAGGGCCGTCCCTTAAAGTGCCTCGCGGCACAAGAATTTTTTTAATGAATACAAAGCCGAAACCGCGAACCACTCATCCCCACCATTCACTCTGGAATTTCGTGCCGCATGGAGGAAGTTTGCCGGCCGTTTTCCTTAAATCAATGTTCCACCGGGTCCACTCGCTTCAACCTTTCGTTCCACCTTGTCGGACGACCCCGAACCCCGTTTTATCCGACTTCAAAGCGCCCAAACTACACGCCGAAACGCCGCACAGGATATTGTTCCACTGCGGCCGCGGAATTTCGCGATTGATCGACCACCAGCGCTCCCTTCCTGCTTTAAGATAGCGCACGCTGGACTTTGCGCGAAGGAGATGCGTTTGTGACCACTGGGGCTGCGGACGAGAGCCTTTTCGTTCTGTAAACGATTTTCGAATATCGAAGACACGCTGCATTGTTAATTTTGGTTAAGTTCGACAAAATTCATTTGTACTGTTAGTGGCTGTACTGGTACAACTTGTCTTCTTCTTCTTTCTTCGTCTAACAGCAGCGAACGTAAATTTCGATTCAACTTAAGAATGAGTTTGAAGTTTTATAGAAATTATCTTCATTTTCTTCTTCCTTCTCTTTTAATAGCAGCGAAAGTAAGTTTCGATCCACCGTAAGAATGAATTTATGGTTTTGTAGAAAATGTCTTAGTCATCTCCTTTGCAAAGTTATAACATTAATTGTCGATCCATCTCAAGAATGAATTTAACACTGTATGAAAAGGATCTTGCCGATCCTCTTCTTCTGAAAGCAGCAAGGTTTCATTTCATCTCAAGAACAAATTGTTTCTACGGTCTTTCCGTTTCACAGAGGACAATATTCCAAAGGACGTAAGCGAACAATGACCATCTCCAAGCACACTTCCGTTTGTGCTTGTATTTAGCAGAAAAGAGGCACACACGCGCGTATGTGTGCCAGGGAAATTGCGGTTGTCAGGGAAAAACCGAGTCTCGTCGAAGGAACTTCGAATTTATCCGTGCGAGTAATCCGAGCTACTACTTTGCCGTCGCCCGGCCGCCGCGTGAATACTTAACGATCGAGGATACATAATCTCCGGCTTCTCCGCGAGCACTCCGAGCTCATTATGAATTTCTTCCCCTCTTCCCCCGTCTCTTCTCTTTGATGTGTTAAATTAGTAACCAACCCCACCGCTCTGATAGGATTCCACAGATTCTCGCCAACCGTTCTCTCTCTCCGTCGCGTCGAGCCGCGAGATAATGCGTCTACTTCTGCTTTTCTTCGCGACGACGACGATCGTCGAGAGAGAGAGAGAGAGAGAGAGAGAGAGAGAGAGAGAGAGAGAGACAGAGAGAGAGAGAGAGAAAGAGAGAGAGAGAGAGCCTTCGTTGTTTCCCGTTGGTTCGTTATCTCGAACCGCGGAACGATGTTGCAGGTCGGTGAACAACCGCCAGAACTAACTTTTCGAACTGCGATGCCACGCGGTTTTCATATAGCCCGCTCCTCCGTTCTCCGCGAGCAAACGTAAGTTAAGTATTCAGTCTGTTAATCTGGTCGTTCGGTGTCTCTTTTGTTGGGATTATTGTTCCAAGAGAGCACCGGTTTTCGCGAGGAACGACTATGTTGTTTGCGCCGAGGGATCGTCGAAAGCTGACTTGTCTGATCATTCCCTGCCTTTTCTACTTCTTTATGTAGTACAAATGTTTCCGAGAAAGATAATCGAAAGAATACATAAGAGAAACTGACACACCGAAGATGCCATACTCAGCAATATTTTACTGTCCCGTCACTGTCCTGTGATCGATTGTATCTCATTTCGAATAGTCGACGTCGAAAACACTCGTAACACTTGTTCCCTCTAGGAACCACTTCGTCTGACCATGGCTGCTCGTTTCTACTTACAACCTCCAATCTATTCGTATCGTACCTTCACAATTCATTATGTCAGAAAGGAACCGACATACGAAAAAACTGCATCCCACATTACAAACATACTACTTCCTACAGAATAACACCGTACACTTTTACTTCTTTCATCTCAGGAACGCAAAGACTCGTCAACAAAGGAATCCATCGACAAAGTCGAAAATCTTATTCCGACGCGATTACGATATAAGATTCGCGTCATACGATTCCGCAAAGACTACACAGGTGCACACCGTCTCTCGTGCAATTCACAGGTCCGGTTACGGGCTGCACCGTTCCCTCGCAATCCCTCGGAACAATCGCATAACGCTCCCCGGCGTCGCGGCGCGACGCGACGGTGGGATCTTTGAAAGGCAGTCTCTCTGTTCATCAAAGTTTTAATCGCGGCTCGCGAGAAATTGGTCTGGCCGCGATGAAAAAAACTGACGTTTCCGCGGACGGAAGTGGACGCGGGAATGCAAAGAGGATTTTTGCTTTCTCTCTCTTTCTCTCTCTCTCTCCCTCTTTCGTATTCTCGAGGCCGAGAGAGCGCACACAGGGAGCCGAGAGTATCGCGGAATAATAGGCGGCGCGAGGCCGCCGTTTGTTCGCCGAGCCCATACACCTTTCCCGGCGGCGGAGTATTTTTACAGCACTCGTATCCCGGGCTCGTTTCAAAGTTACCTGTCACTCGTGCTTTCTCGCTAACCCGAGAAAAAGCTCGCCCGTGAAAGACGGCTGCGAGTGCTGAAGGAACAGGGCTACGTTTCCCGCGCACATTCACGCGGAATTGCCACAATACGCACTTTATTTCCTTTGTGCCGACGGAGGCGAGATCCCCGACAACTTTAAACGAAGCCAGTTGATGACGAGCTTCCCTTAAACTGGATAAAACACCGGTGAATCGCCCGCCCGTGCCCGCGCCAGCACGTGCACGCCACTAACGTAACGAGTTGCTCCGTCAAACGCCCTTGCGACGAGAGGGAGCTTTCGCGAATTCGTCGAGCTGATTTTTTAAGCAGATCGACGACGCTTTTTCGGTCGTACACTAGTTCTTTGATGTCTTTGCCGCGTGCCGGACAGTTTCACGCTTTGTTTGGCCCTCGGAGGAGGTGCCTCTAATGCGCTTGAATTGGGACCGTTTGACGCGCGACACTCCGTTTAATCGGCTTGGACGACTGAGACGCGTCTGAGGTGTTAAAGTAGTTGTTGAGCTCCATGTCAAGTGAAAAGCATTGTATTCTGGAAGTTGAAAAGTTTCAGTTTTTAAGTAATACTTTAGCACAATATTAGCACAACTTAACACAACTTAGCACAATAGAGAATATTGCAAAAAATTAAGATTGTAGGGCTGCTTTAAAAATCGTTTTTTCTTTATTTATTATCATGTTATTGATATTACAGTTTTTCTATGCAAGTGCAAACTTAGCACAATTCGGCACAACTGTTGAAATTACGTAATTATAAAAGTGGGGGGGCTAAAAGCGTAATTCTAAACGCTTCTGGGAGGTTTATAGTTTCAGGATTAATATGGCAGTAATTTCTTAACACGTTATCTATCGGTGATTATTCCATAATTTTTGGAAGTCTATGGTACATGGCTGAGGAGTTTTTAATCATGAACTTATTTTTATTTTGCACATTGACGTCGCAAGAAAATGAACCAGAAGTGTGGTTTACGAAATCAGGGCGCGAATTAACTCGTCGCTTAGGGTATCAATTGTGTCAGAGCACCGAAAGGTGTTTTACGCTAGGAACGAGACGATACAGCAGACCGAGGCAGATAATAGCCCGGGAGTTCCTGTTATCATTATCGTCACGGTTGATATTAATAACCGTAACCATGAATATTAATAAAGGGGGGTGACGATAATGATTGCGAGGAGCGCGGAAACAATGGAGACCGAGCGAAAGGCTAGCTTCCTCCGAGGCTTGCGTCTCTAATTCGTGCTTTGAGGAAGGTCGAATGCGATCAACGTATGCTTGCGATGAGTATCGTGCGCTCGCTTCTAAAGGCATGCTGTGATCGTGGCTCCTTTGAGGATGGAACTACTGGATGAATCAACATTAATCTTGGATCCTGTGTTTTACAGTTGGTAGATAAGGAAGATCATAAAATACTTGGACAGTAAAGTGTTTGTTCGTGCACTCAATGTAATAGTTAAGTTTTTATTGACACGCATCAAATTCATACAATCTCACGTATTCGGATAAACTGAATTTTATCAGGACTTTTGGGATGCGAAAAGGTTAAAGTAGCATCTACTTTGATAAATATTAATATTCTCGTTTCAGTTTCGTTCATTAAATTATTATGGTTATATAGAAACTTTTAGTTAAAAATGTTTAATTTGTGGTAATTGTAGTTAGTCTTCGTGGCAGTATTCGTGAATATTGAAAGCCATTCATACGTAAAGCTTTCTCTTTTTATTGAATGTTAACTTTGAACCCACTTCATTCATAGAAGCTTTTTCTTGCGATTGAATGTGAATATTGGTTTTAGTTAACGTGAGAAATTCGTACGTAATTCATGGAAATAATTTTTCGTTTAATTGAATGTTAATTTTTGATCGATTCCATTCACAGAGGAGCTTTCTTTTTTAAATAAATGTTAACTTTGGACTGGTTCCATTCATAGAGGGCTTTCTCTTGTAATCGAATTCATTCATAGATAAGCTGTCATGTGTGGAAGATCCGAAGATTTATATAAAGTCACGCCGCAATTCAATAAATATGCGATGAACCTAAACAGATTCTCATAAATGTTACAAGAGACTGAAGCGGAGTCGCGGTAACTGTTCGACGCTTCTCGAATTAATGGGGGACAGGTACCGAGGTGTTGAAAAGTAATCGATGCACGGTTCAGCGAGTCGGATCGCTCGTTCGACCGCACCGATTCTTCCCTCTCGATTAAAATCGAGTTAGCGCGACACGGGTAAACATTCGGTTGATTGTACTTCAACCCTTTCGAATCGATTTTCGGGAAGATTATCCCGGAAGCAATTCCCTTTTATCCTGTGTCCCTACACGATTCAACTTTTGCCATAAATACAGTAAATCCGCATTCTATACACGACACACACACACACATAGTGCAAACAATTTTCTAATAATTTTCAATCAAATTCCTGATGTTGAAAAATCGATGTGCAAACATTATCTGCAAAGCAGAGTGCGGTCGTTCGAAAAAATATTTGTTAATATCAGCTTTGTGACGGAGCGTGGCAGCGATGAGGCAAGCGGGCGACGTGTCGGTGGGTGGATAAAAATCGTACGGATAAAACGGGATTTGGTAGGGAGCAGCAAGGGATCGAGGGAATAGAGGGTTCTCGATTATGCGAGGCCGGGCAAAAAAGCCGGCGTGTCCGTCACCCGTGAGAACGGTGAACGTTTCGAAAAGCTGTTCCACGTAGCGGCGTCGCAGTATTTCAATGAAAATCCCATGGCAGTCCGTGGATCCGAAGAATAAGCGTCGCCCAGGCCGGACTGGGCTCCTCTCCTGTCCTCTCCGCTCCTCTCTGGCTCGGCTTCGTTCCTCTCGGATCCGCTCTGCGCCGCTCTGCACCGCTCTGGCCCGCTCCACGGACGAATAACTCTGTCCATCCCTGGCGGAGCGTGTTCGTAGCCGGGGAACGGGTCCGGCAACGGGTAAATTATATACGGCTCCGTATTCGCATGCTTTCGTTCGCGGGGCCGTGCACCGTGAAGCTCTGAGATATACCCGGTGAAAGGCCAGCTCGGAAGGCCGAGCCTTTTGTGCCCGGTGGACCGACATGCATCGGGCTCCGGGGCGCGATTCTCTCGCGTACGCTCGAAATAAAAGTGAATGGAGGCGACGCGACCAGAGAGAGAGAGAGAGAGAGAGGGAGAAAGAGAGCTATCCAAACCAACCGGCCAGACGAAATCCCGTGAAATCTTGTGATGGAAAATTGGAATGTGTTCACCTCGAGCATCCGATTCCACGCCGATCCTGCCACAAGACCGTTCGAGACCAGCGCGATCAATGTTCTTCGGGTTTGCTATCCTTAGTCGCGATAACGGTGCATCATCTGGCTTCAACAAATTCTACTAAACCTTTGCGGTCCGAAGGGTTTTCCCTTCAGAACTTGCTTCAACGTCGTGTAATTCATTGTTATACATATTTTTGTCCCCCACCGTAAATAACTTTCGATGAAGTACGTGAAAATTGTACACTGATTCTTCACACATAAACGAACTTCGGCGTTTATTCATTCCGTAATTGTTTCATGTTTTTCACGCCCCACAGTTCTTTTCAAAAATGACGGATAACATCAAAACGGCAGACCATTTTCCTTAAAATAAGCTAACGTGAAAACAGCAAATTAATAGTTTGCTTATATTAGAAGGTGGACGTCCGCAAACTCGACGTCGCGCAGTTTTTCCAGAGACACTTTTCCCGGTGATTAATTTTCTCGCGGAGGTGTCGGCGCGAAGATTAGGCGACCGAATTTTCCACAGACCTTTCTCTCTCTCTCTCTCTCTCTTTCTCGCCCTCTCTGTGTGTCGGGTAGGACAGTAAACAAGGCTAGGAAAGTCAACAGGATTTTTAACGGGCAATTTAGAGTTCGCTCGGGGGACCATTATTCGCGGGGGCCGGGATCTTTATGCGCGTCGCGCTTCGTTGCAAACACTTTTCACGCCAGCCGTGGCGGATCCCGGGGAAAAGCGCGGTAATCATAAAGTTTATCCCTGGCATCGAGTTCCTTGGCGATTTTAGCCGAATCGAGGCGGCCGAGCCACCCAGAGAGCCTCGCGCTCTCGTACCGAAAGCCCCGATAAAAAGAGCAGAGGCTCGCGGGCCCATTTGCATACGCTCGCGAGAGCTATCTCGCATTTTTTCCCGATAAATATACTTTCCGGCCGCCGCCGCACTGGAGTTTAGCCGGGATCAGCAGGCCGACGGCTCCAATGCAGATTTACGCAAAATAGGATTCCCCCCACCGTTGTTACTCCTCCCCTCCACACCTCTAGAAATTCCAACTCGTTACAGAGATAGTAAAATAGTAAAATGCCATAGATAGAATGCCACTGATAGAATGAAATAGAAATCGCGTAATTCAAGTAGCAAGCATGAGAATTCACTTCTGCGCATAATTATAATTTTTTTCATAATAGTCGTCATGTTTCAATGAGAACAGCACTTAAATAAAACAGCAATATTTATGCCCGCGAATGTATAAAACGACATGAATGGGATTCAGCGCGTTTTAATGCCGGAGCTTTTAAAACTAACTCCGAAAATTTATGATAATGTATGGGAAACGCGGTCCTCGATGTGGCTCGCAAAAGCATTCGGAAGTCACTCTTTCCTGTGCATTTCAAACATAGTTAATAGTAACAATAATAATAATTGTAATGCCGATACTAATCATATTTCATAGTATAATTATTCTAGTACGGGCTGCTATAGTCCGTTTATTGTATATTAAACCAGATTGAAATTCTCTGCGTTTGGAACCGTATTTAACAATATATGTATATATTATATTATAGTACCGTAATAATAATTTGATTTAACGGTGGTCCTTTGACGCGTGAGAGGAATAATTAACAAAGTAGAGACCACGGTGAGCCGTGTACACCCGAAAATATAAAAAAATAAAATAGAACAATGGGAGAAAAATGAGGGAAATATAAGATGATAAGGTATGCAGAAAACGGGAAAGAATAATCCCAAGATAAACACAATAAATAAAGAGCAACGAGTAACGAAAATAAATTGGATCCGCAAGCAAATTGTAACGAATTGTATTCCCTCCCACAATTTCCAACGAGCGGAACAAAAACCGGACAGTTAGCAGATCGCATTATGCCCGTAAAAAACACTCCCGATAGTTCCACAATTTTTTACGTTCATCTTTCTTCTCGGTTTTGTTTAATTTCTCTGGTCGGATCGTAAATTATTTCCATTTGCGTAACACCGAATAGTAACGGTGATCGTGTTAATGGATATTATTAGATTGCACGGTTTTATGCATTTGTAGGAGACATGGATGTACGATGCGTAAGGCAGAGAAAAAGATTCTGATATAAGCCGATTATCAATTTTTTAATACTTGTTTTAAGGAAAATGGTCTGTCATTTTGAAGTTGTCCGACATTTTTTGAAAGAATTTAGGATGCGAAAAGTATGGCACAATTACGAAGTTAATAAACGTCGCCATTCTGATGCATGTTGGAAAGTAATTTGCAATTTTGATGTATTTTATTGTAAGGACAATGGTTAGCAATATCGAAGTGTAGTTGGGGCGCAATGAGGTGAAATATTTGTACGTATACAGGCAACATACTTTGCTATTGTTTGACGTGAAGTTAATGAACGTCGAAATTCTGTGAGCTAAGAATTAATTTGCAATTTTTAAACACGCTATTGTACGGGAAACAGTTTGTAATTTTGAAGTTGTAATGGGTGCCAATAATAAAACACCAGCGCCCGTGAAATGACCAGTCCGAAATATTTTATTACATAATTCTTGATATTACCATGATATTTCCATTGGAAATGATTGTACGCATTTTCTAGTGCGAGAAGATAATGCTAGGTAGGTTTAGCGTTGCGATCAGAAAATTTTCAGAGCAGCATTTTCAATGGCCTGAAAGGAAAATTCGAAACGGTGCACGAAACCCGCGAATATGTTTTCACCAAAGACGGAGGATGTCGTTAAAGAAGCGATTGAGCTCTCGTTCCATAAATGGAACAATGGCGGCCGGGAGGTTAAGCGAAAACAGCGTTTGCAGCTGTTGTGCCTGAAAATCGAGACGCGTTTAGTTTATCGCGGGGAATCGATAGCTCGCTCGGTGCGAGATCGACGCCGACGAGTGGAGTAGGTTCGCGTCTGATCAGACGCGATCCGAATCTACTGCGATGCCGAGTCTGCCGTCATTTCCTACGTTGCGTCTCACAGGGAGCGTAAACAGAACTCGGCAGTATCTAGTTCCCTGCACGGCAAATAAAACCGGGGCATCGTTTTAAATATTTCCTTCGCAGTTCACCGGCCGCTGCCTTACGGTCGTATTATACGAGATGGGGGCGTAGAGAGACAGAGGCAGAGAGAGAGAGAGAGAGAGAGAGAAAGAGAGAAAAAGAGAGAGAGAGAGAACAGAGTGAAAGAGGCGAGGAGAAATAGCGGAGATAGAGCGATCTGCCGAGCCGCGAGCAAATTTCCATTTTCTTGTTTATCGGATCGAGAGCGTTTGTGCACCGATGTCCTCTGTGTTTGCGCATAAATATTGATGGCCCGGAGCCGCGCGAGGGAAACGCGGGGGCGTGTTTGTTTCGACCGCGGATACGGCCGATGTCGCGGCCCCGAAAGGAACTCGCGAAAACGGGGAACGAAAAAGTATTTTATATCGAAAATACGAATCTCGACGGTTCGCGACGGAATCGCGTTTCACGATCAAAAAGAGAGGACCCCCCGTACACAGACACGGCTCTCTGTTCGGTTTATACGCGCGAACACAAAATATAACTCCGGCTAAAACTATGGGCATCGAACGTTTCGCATTGATTCACAGCTTCGGTCGAACTTTATGTTAATTCCGCGCGGTTCTTCTGTCTCGCGATTGTTTTACAGTCTTTGTCATTTATATTGGGCGATTAAGAGTCAAATGTGAAATACACAGTTGCTATCGATCCGTATTCGAACATTCTATTCCGCGATTGTGCTGTATGCACGTTCTGCGGGAAAGTACTGTTAAACCTCGTTATGTTAATTCTATATTCTTCTTCCAATTCGTGATTATTTTCAGTTCTTTCACATTCATATTGGGTGATAAAGAATGGAATGTGAAATGTAGATTCCCTACTGACTTGTATTGATTATGTGTACAGTGTGTAAAAAAAGGTTACGACAATGTATTCTACACGTTTAGATCGTCAGAGATCTGTTAAACAAATACACCGCAAGCTTGAACTTGAGCCTTTTTCCCAAGGTCAAAATTCTTCCTTGAAACCTCATGGGGTTCAAGTCAACCGTTCTCTTAAAACACGACTTCACACTTTCAGTCCTGCTTTTCTTAATTTTGTTTCATTTCAAAGTGTTAAGGATTCAGAATCTTCGAGTCGATATTTCAAGGCGAAGGGTTAATGGCAATAGAGGGATATCGATTAGGCAGTTTAGAAGGATGCGTCCAGTATGCACCCAATAACTTGCACCTTGATCGGATGCATCTGTAGCCTAACAGTGGCTGGCGGTCGAGTTCGTAGGAAGGGGAGAATGGGTGCAAGGTACGAAAAGCTTTTAGCAACGGGGGCCAACAAAGGAATAATCGATAGGGCGCGAAATAAATTAGTACTAGGCCGCAGAGTGTCGCCTCGCGTGGCGTCCTCGAGCCGGGCCGACCATTATTCATTCGGATGTAAATGAATCCGACTGAATTGGAACATAAAACAATTCTCGGCTGTACAGGCTTCGCAAAGCTTTGTGCCGTGAAGCGCGAGCGCAAAGTGTTCGTTGTTTGAGCACTTTGTTACTCGGATAAATATGAGCGGGGAAAACATTCCTCTGGAAAAAACTGGGGACCGGAATCGGCTCGGCACCGCTTTGCTCCGCTCGGCTCTGCTTCGCTCCACTTGGATCGGTTCGTTGCTGCTATGGTATTATCGGCGACGCTTTGATCCTCGTTGTCCGCTAACGAGCCTCTTTGAACAACATCAGGAATCGCGCGGCTAGCATGAAGATCGAATGGCTATCGACTGATATAATAGACAGCTATCGTGCATCGATTTCGACGTACTTGGTTTCCGGGTATTCTACTTTTTAGTGGCGATATTGATTTGATAGTGATTCATATTCGACGTCGCTGTGGAGAATTAGTACCTCGAATTTAGAGATCTTTCTGCCATGAAAAGAAATTCGGTTATTATTAATACAATAATTAATGATTTCTCTTGACTTCAAACATTCATATAATGCCCTTTCACACACACTCCCTAGTTCATAAAATACTTGATTCATCCCATATCTCCAGCACAAAATTCGCGGCTCATTCGAGGCAACAAAGCCTCGCAATTTTCAATCGAAAACCATCATTTAACAAAACGGGAGCGCAGTCGTCGACGCTGGAAGCTCGCGCCGCTTTTTGGCGGGCTTGCTTCTAATTTCGGATTCAATCATCGCGAGGAAAAAGGGCCGCGCGTGTCTGGGGGATCGGCGGGTTCTCGGTGGTGCGCGGATTTATTAATTTTCATTAAGTCGCGAAAGCGCTCTTCGTCGAGCTAGCGTGTCGCGTGGGCGGCCGCTGGAGACAGGGAGATAAAGAGAAAGAGAGAGAGAGAGAGAGAGAGAGAGAGAGAGAATGGGCGAGTTCTCTCCCCGGGCAATAACGCGTTCTGTTTGCCGAGTCCCCGACGAGGATCCGGTTCCCTCTCGTTAACCTATTAACATTTTATTGCCGGCAATCTTTCCGCGGCGCGTACGCGGCGGTCCGCGAGCGGGTAACGAGCAGCGAACACCGCTCCACGTCAGCTTAACATCTTCCGGGGTGGTTCCGTTTTGGAAGCGAGCCTCGAGCTGAATGGTCGACCCGTGAGATTTGCGAGATTTGTGACCGGAGGAACGCGAACCAAACGATTTACTCGCGAGCACGATCTACGGGCCGCGTCCGGTCTCGGCGAGGAAATTACGGCGAAATCCACCCTCAACGCAGAATCCCACCAACCACTATGCCATGAAACAGCCTACACGCGAGAGTACACGAATGTCTTAAGGACAACGGCGAATGGTTCAGCGAGGTTCACACGACGCCATGAAAATATTTTGTTATTAGTTTTTAGAAATCTCAAGGTCACCTTTATTTTTTCAAACGAAACCACTGCGGTGACAGTCCCTTTCATTAGAAATTCGGTGACTATAATTGCTCAAGGTCAGTCAAGGTCCCATACAGAGGAAATGGAATTGGATTATGTGTAAGCTGTGCGCGCGACGTTAGGAAAGTTCGTGGGAATTCGTGCGTCATGGAAAATCGAGGAGCATTTGTTCGGAGCGCTCGTTATACGCGCGAGACAGCGCCAGTCGATTTACAAGCGCGTAAAGCCAGCCTCGGGCCGTGACGTCGGTAAATAATGGAATCGAATCGAGGCCTATAAATGCGTTTATAGACCAGCCGACACGATCCCCGCGACAGTTTCGACGGGGACGCTTCGATAATTCGAGGCGAGTCGTAAAACCGACGCGACCACCCTCGCGGTCTAATCTCCTTCCGACTGCGTCTTTACGGCGGGCTTATCAAGAACAAGCCGGGGACTGTTTCAGTCATAGTTCCAGACTGTCTGACAACATAATCAAGCCTCTTGGATCCCGGCGATTTCCTTTCGCTACCTAATCAATTCAAGAATCAGCGAAATTAATTTCTAATTAATAGATATCTGAAGATCAACTACTCATCGAGACGATAAATCCCAAAATTGAACGGAGACTCCAATTTTTGTATTTCTTGTCGCAAATGATTGCAATACCATTCGCTTTAATTCAATTTTCGCCAACGCAAGTATAGTCGGGTAGCCCGCGAAGATTACACGTTTGTTTATTTCGCAGCTTTCAGCTTAATCGCAAAATGGAACTTCCGGCCGAATCCGTTCTAAAAGGAAGGAGAGAAAGCAGAAAACCAATGATTCCGTTAGCAACCCGATCGAAGGACGATTTCGAGCGCAGTCGTTCGTTCGCTACGAGCGAGTACTCGAAAATTCGTTTAATCGGCTTAAAAGGTTAATTTTGTTTAATTAAAACAGCTAGAACCCATCGCCTGAAAAATGGCTTTAAAGTTGTAGAAACGAAAGGGCCGAGAGCGCGGGCGTTTCGACCGAGCAACGTCCGCCTCGTTCTCTTTTAAAACGTAAACCTTGAGCTTCGCCGGGAATTTATCGCCCCGACACTAACAATTTCCCACGTACGTGTTTTCCGGGGCTTTTCCCGGCGAAAAACGTTCGATGTTTTCTTGATATTTGCTTTTATCTCACCGGTATCAGGGCAGGGGGAGGGGGTGGAGAGAGGAGATTACAAGAGGAAACTTTTCGATTAATTTTTTCGTATCGGGGAGGCGCAACGACGGGCTAGAGTCCGATTTGCGCGGTTCGAGAGAGCCCGCAATCATGTAATAGCACTCTCCGGTTCACCGGTACACAGCTGAGAAAATCGATGGAAATTCGATAGGGACTTGTCACTTTTCACGAGAATTGCCAATGCGAAACGTTACGATTCACTGTGCAACGTTCTCGCGAGCGAAGCTCTTAATCCATACGCAAGGAACTTCAACGTGAGCCGATTAACCCGTTCGCCAACGACAGCGGTCGCGTGCCGCACGAGATTCGAACAAAACGGACAGTAGATCATGTACAAACACGTGGCCGTGTTAGGTTCGCACGTGGATCGATCTCTGGACTAACGAGCAGTGCGTCGGTTAACGATAAAACGTAACAGCGGACGCCAAATCACCAGGATCGTTTATTGTGCAATTATGGAAATATCATACATGTACCCTGTAACACAAAACAAAATGTTTTTTTTACGAAGAACAACTTTTATTTTATATATATAGATCCACGTTATTCGTGACTAATCGGGAATTTCTATCGTATTCTCGAATTTACTCGCGACAGAGTATTCGCGAAAAAGCAGTGCAAGGATGGCAAGCGGCGTCCGTCGCATTCCAGTCGAGTCTGCCGAAAGATCGGGACTCGATTAGGGTCTCCGGCAGCGATATCGTTCCTGAATCCCTCGAAGGAGGTATTTTAAGGACTCGAAGGGATCGCGATCGCGAGCGAACGTGAGCAGGTGTAGCCGAGGGCATTCACAGGTTTCCTTTGACCACTGGGGCGCCGCTTTGATGTCGACTGTAATGGAATCTTTCTCTCCGTTTCACCGCGATGTCGCCGACGGTGACGACAACGACGACAGGAGCAAGGGGAACGAAGGCAAGAAATTTCGCTAGGGACGCTGATAGGAAACTGTTGCGCAAGCGGATGGCAAGAAGCACAGAGGCAGAAGGTGGGGCACCTGAGCGAGCAAGCGAGCGACACCCGTGAAAGGAGACCCCTGAGCGGCTCTGCCTCGCGACATTAATTTTCTCCGGGAGCCCAATCGACTTGAAAGCTCGCCCCGTGACTCCAAATTCCGCGTCAATCAAATTAAGTAACAAACAAGTTTGCAGTGATCCGACGCGACGCGACGGGACGCAGAGGAAGAAGAGGAGAGGAGCGGAATCGAAGGGAGCGTCGTCGTCGCGTCGTCGAGACTTTGCGAGGCCAAGGAAAAGTCCTGGCTACGAGTACCAGCCGGACCACCGGTCGATCGGTAACTGGAACGATTTTTCATTTGCCTCGACGAGAGGGACAAACTTTTAAGTGCTCTTCGATCGTGCTCGAGAGACTTTGATTCTCCTCGATCTACCTCTCCCTCTCTCTTTCTTGCTCTGCCTTCTCGGGATAGTAGAGAACCTTCGATAAATCATAATACGAACGAGAAGACTTACGATGATTCGGGAACTGGAAGTACAGTGCGACCCCGAAGTCTTTGCAACACTATACAGGGTGAGGCAATAAATTTGCCCACCTTAAATATTTCCGTTGCTCCTAATAATATGAAAAATGATATGTACATGAGTTGCACGGTATACAGCGAGAAATATTGTGATGTAAACAGTGCGTTTTATCAACGCATAAAATCCGTGGTCCATTGATTACACTGTCCAAAAAATTTTCACTATTTTTGACATTTTCCATGTCCGGGCTGCTGATTAGATTTACAAGTCAGATTTACCGAGTAGATTTACAACTCGGAGTTACCGACTAGATTTACAATCCAGATTTACTGACTAGATTTAACTAGATTTACTCGATTTTCTGTGCACACGGTTTGATGCTGCTCACGATGATGTAGAAATGTTCAATAGCTAATTGCTAATTCTTAACACTATTTCTGCCAGATGTGTCGAAAGACAACTTTCAACATCGCAACTAATTCACTGTCGCTATAGGGGGCGACATAAATTTGTAGATGACTTAACACAATGGTAAGGAGGTAACAGAGAGACTTTTGGAGCGTCGTAACAGATCGCGGCGAGTAAATTAAAATTCATTGGGCGCGGACGCGCTTTCTGAGTCGCGCGCGGCGCGGGCGTTCGTAGCCGGTACGGGCGTGCAGAGCACCGCGCAATTATAACATTTACCCGTTAATTTACGGGCGAGGGAGCGCAAAGAACGTCGCGGAAGCGCTCTCGATAAGGGCTCTTACGCGACGGTGCACTTTTGTCAGCCGGCGCTCACCCCTCCGGCACTTACGGATGACAAATTAGCGAGATAACTACTGCCGCCGGATAATAAACGCCCGGGAACACGGTTGTACGTAACGGCGAAGCACGAACGTGATAATTTCGGAATAATTCCCAACCGCGAACGCCGACATTGATCAAACTTCGCAACGGGGACCGGCGATTCGTCTTCGCAACGGGGACAACGCGTACACACAGTTCGCTCAATTAATTGTTAATATTAATTTACGCGACGGGACATCGGCTCCCGTTTCGCATCGGTCTTGATCGTCCCGCGGATGCGACGATTCATTTTCACTCGTGTCGTCGCGACGATTTAATCGACCGCGTGTCGATACGTCGATGCTCTCTCTCTCTCTCTCTCTCTCTCTCGACTAAACTTCCCGGGTTTATACGTATACAGGGTGTCTCACATGGATGTTTTCTGCAGAATATCTTCTACAATTTTGACAAAAGAAAAGAAAATGCGGTCGGTTAGCTATTAATGTAATTAATTCGGTGAAAATTAGGGACGTTAGAGTTCTTCAAGACAGTGCTTTCACGGTCAAAAGTATGAAACCGAGTTTATAAGTTTCTACGTGGACATCATTCCCGAGTGGAACAGCACGGCCCTGTGCGCAGCAATAATTTCGGACGGCCGAAAGGCTACTAATTATTTTCTACCTCCTTTTGTTTCTTATTACTTATTGTTTTTAATATGAAAAATAAGTGACTATTATCTCCCTAAAAGATCATAATTTTTTTATACAAAATCAATTAAATTTAAAAATTTTATTAATTACTATACAACCCCCTAAATTGTATAGATCAATTCAATTTTAATACTAATTTTTCCGTATTCCTATTGATTTTTTCATAGTTTCCAAGGCAGTCGACGTATTTTCGTGTTCCATCGCGTAGCTCGTAAAAAATACGTTCGAATACTACTGTGACGCGACCTTCAAATGACCTTGAGCTCCGAAGATGAAGGTCAAACTTGGCGCATCGAACGGGGTAAAGTTTTACAGGATCTACGAAGTGCAGTAAAATTTAAGAAATACAACTGTTAACTTGTCAGACGTTGTAATGCGTGTGTTTCCGTTTGTTTTCAGCTACGTTTGTAGGACACCGACCGCGGAATAACAGCTCGCAAATAGGCGTAGCGAACAGCGTGCGACGCTCGGCCGGGTTCATGGTCGTTTGAGCGTGTTCACGGGGGACGGTTGAGGACACCATTTGCTCGGGCGATTGCGCAAGAAAAGGACGGGTTTTTAGCCTCGCGAGAAATCGAAGAGTGGCACAGAGGACCGTGCGTCGAAGTGTCGCGACGCAAAGCGAAGCGGCGACACGTCTGGTTTTATGAGGGGCGGTCGCGTTACCGTCCCGCGGACAGTAATTGAAAATTACGAGGGAACACGCGACGCTCGTGAAACGTCGTCCCTGGGATTCGTCTTCCGCCGTTTTACAGCCGTTCGAGACTCTGCGCGAGGTTGTCGTCGATAGGAAACTTCCTGATCGAACGACGCTATTAATTTCCATCCTGTTTCCTCCACCCTTCACCGCCAGAATTTTTTCCCGAGTGCAGTTTCGCGGCAATTCTAAGTGTCTGCTACGATGCGACTAATCCCACCGTGTCGAACAATTATTGTTACGTCGTAGATTCTATTAATATTTAAGAAAATTTCTACGTATATAGGTTCGAGGTAAAAATTGTTTATTAACACCTTACTTATGAACTGAACGGCTGGCCCGGGGTCCGCTCGCGTCCTCCTCAAAATTGGTAAAAATCGCAGTGGGGATAGTACCCTCTTGGGGGAAAAAAACATCCCCATTCGCTGTCTTTACTCGAGGGAGGAGTCTTTCGAGACATTCCCCGTCGGTGGAGGAGAAACCGTCGGTGGAGGAGAAAGTCCACACCTCGAGCAAGATGTGTCCAACACAATATTATAATGGCTTTACGATCTCCTGTCCCAAGCGGCCTACGACCATCGAGCTCGGGAACAATGCTTTCGTTGAAAATCGCTATAATCTTTAAGTCCCGAACCCGATGGCCCAAGGGCGTCCTTGACACTCGGACCCTCGTGTGCCACACGGCCGGCAATCACGCGCGTGCCCCAACAGGCATAACGGCGTCTCGAAGATTAACAAAAATCTTGACCTTGAGTGTCATAACAATTATCGATACTGCTTGAAATTATCGATTCTTCACTGCTTGGAATAAAATCATCAAGCGGAGAATGTCTGTTCGGTACTTGATTTATTAATCGCACTCGACCACCGGCGAGAAACGTTGCTCAGTGTAATCCGTTCTCCGTCGCTCTCGCTTTCGTTGGTTCTTCACGAACGCTTTTTCCTCGAAGTACGGAAAAATCCGTTTTTCGTGGGTCCCTAATTGCTCGGCGGTTCATTAAAAATTCTGTAAAATACAGATCGACTCGTCATTACCAGCGGCCATTAAAAGTTTTGCGCGAATTACGTCCCGGGAACAACCCTGTGGATGCGTTGTCGAGCCCTTTCCACCACGCGGAACAAAGGGCGATGGTGTGAAGGGTGCAAGACGCGCCGCGAGTCGCAGAAATTACAAAAACCTGTGCCGGTGATTGCGAATACTTAACCCCGCTTCGGGCCCTTCTGACGTTGCTCGTTGGACATTACTTTCAGAGAAGAGGGACCCGTGTGTTAACCACGATTTTCTTACGCTTCTCTCGAACCTGAAATAGAATCGTTTTTGGGAAAATAAAATTTTGTGGTCGGAGGGGCTTTAGCAATTTAACAGGCTTCGTTGGGAACGAAAACAGCAGACCCTGCTCACTCGTTATTAGGACGGGAACCTTGGCAATTGTTGGGTACCGGCAACGAAATCCCCACACTCTGGGACAACTTCCGATTTGCTTCTCTTATACAAAGTCAATAGCGTTCTTGTAGACAATCCGGGCTCTCATAAATTTTAATGTTCCTAATGGATGTACCAGAGTATTATACCGCGTATCGGGAGACTGTCCTGCCGATCCCATGAATAGAATTTATACCGTTGCTGCAACTCTTATCGAACGCTTCAACGCTCACTGTATCATTTTACCCAGTATAACGAGCGTCGCTTTCCAAAAGTTAACAAAACATATTTAAAAATTAATAAAAAATAACTGTAGAATAAAGAGTAACATTCCCTGCATTTCTTCCAAGCAGGATTCGTTGCATCTAAAATAAAATCAAGGGTGAGAACACAGGAATAAATGTCTCGCGAAGAAAAGCAGCGAAAGAAAGTTGAAAGGACTCTGGGAATTTGTGTGCGGCAAGGAGCAGCGTTGGTGTGCGCGTACATATTTTTTTAAAGGATCCTGCGCTGCGTAAATAGGCGAGGGGAGACAAGAATGAAACGAAAATAGGGAGAGAGAGAGAGAGGGAGAGCCGGAAACCCCGAAGACTTCGTCGAAGTGGAGGAAAGGGGTCAACGGTTTCCATTACAATACGCTCGAGGCTGGTGGTTCGTAGCTTGCTGCGAGTTGCGAGTTGCGAGTTTCGAGTTGGAAGCGGTACGCACACGAATACATCATCTTTAAAGAGTGTCGGCTGAGAAACGAGAGAGTCTTGCCAACAGTTGAGTCATCAGCGGAGAGAGGGTCGAATGGTCGGCTCTGCTCGGCTCCGCTTCGCTCTCTTTCGCTATAATCGTTCCTCCATGGATAGTAAACCGGCCGAAAGGCCGTCTGAAATTATTGCTGCGCGCAGGGCCGTGCTGTTCCACTCGGGAACCCATGATGTCCACGTAGAACCTTATGAACTCGGTTTCATACTTTTGACCGTGAAAGCACTGTCTTCAAGAACTCTAACGCCCCTAATTTTCACCGAATTAATCATATTGATGGAAAACCGACTGCATTTAGTACAAATAATCGTGTCAATCTATGTTTCAAGATAAAGTTAAACAGTCCTGGATGCTTGGGGCCGGTGAAACTGAAAAATTATGCTATGCAAAATGTTTCAGTGCTCTTGGTATAAGCAGGCAAGACTACTACGCGGAATGATAAGTTGAAAATGGGGAATACAATTTATTCATACGAAGCTCCATTTCCAAGAAAAACAAGTTTCAAAGTTCGTATTATACGCGCGTTATTCAGTGGGTGCTGGTTAACGTGTCTGTTCGTGGTTGACTGTTTCTACTTCTTGATTTTGAAACTCAATTTCCTCCGGAACAAAGCCTCGAATGGAAAAATTTCATTCTACATTTCTGGCATGCTTTTTCACGTAGAATCATCCTCTTCGCGGTTACGTAATGAATTTGGGGACGCACTGTCAAAAAAAAATAACAAATTGACACGCGTCGGCACGTAACTCAACAAATCACGGAGAAAATAAGTAATTTTCAGGAATTTATTACGTGGAAAATAAATGACGTAGAGCTGAAAAACCTTTAGCATTGCATTTTGCAACCTCATGCATCCAGCGTGATTCAATATTTTGGTCAAAAAATTTTCTGCATACTGAATCTAATAGTATTTTTTCTACGTGACTTTGACTGACATTGTTCATTAAAAACTGTTCCTTCCAAAACTCGTTCAAAATTAAAACACGCAAAAATTCTAAAGGCGAAGTGAATATTGTAGTGAAAAATGGTACAGAGAAAAATTATGGTCGTAGACACTCCTGTGAACTTAATAATTCTTTAGAACTTAAGAATTCTTTTTTCATTTCCATTTTAATTAATTTTTCGAAGGTGTTAAGCACTTCGCAGATGAAGAAAACAATCAATAGCGTGTACAGTAAACATTAAGAAACACAGAGAGAGCCTGTAGCAAAAATTCCTCCACCATCTTTCACCATGTCGGGACCCATTGCAAAAAGTTTCGCATCGACACATCGCCAGCTTTCGTCGCAATAAATTCCTAAAAATCGCATTCGGATCGCCACGGGGAGGCACGGGCCCGGAGATCGAGGGATCGAGGTAATCACCTTGATCGCAAGAGTGATCGATCGCAGGGAGGCACGCGACGTTGGGCCAGAAATCGATGTCACGGGAGTATTATTCTTGGCAACGATATCAGAGACGCGTCGAGTTCGGAATCCGTAGCGAGAGAGAAAGAGAGACAGAGAGAAAGAGAGAAATAGAATAAGAGAGAATGATGCGATGAGGTACGAGGAAGAAACGAAGCGGCGAAAGTTTGCGAGTCGTTGAACGATATCGTTGCCAAACACGAGGCAACTTCGTTAAGTAGGTATTAATGTATATATCGAGGATGGCAGAGAATGAAGGACAGAGACAAGAGAGGGAAGAGGAGAGGGAGGGAGAGAGAGAAAGAGAGAGAGAGAGAGAGAGAGAGAGAGAGAGAGAGAGACTTGGCAACGCCGATCGGACGAATCAATCCAATTCCACGGCATCGTTCCCCCGCAACGAAACACGTAATTTCCGCGTTTCGTGAGAGACTCGAAATTGAAGAGTCGGGCCGGCCGAGAGCCTGAGAGCCGGGGAGCGCTCGGCTGCCATTAACGGCAGCTTCGCTGCATTCTAACGCGAGCCTGTGTTCCCCGTAAATGAATAGTTCCGCGCGCGGTCGCGACAAGTCATTATTCGAGCACTTTTCCGTGACACGGATACACGCGACGCCACCACCTTCTCTTCTTTTGCTATTCTCCTCTTTGCTCGGCAAAGGTAGTCCCTTTACCCCTTCGAATCCCCCCTTTCTCTTTCCGCCTCTCGAATTTCAACCGTTATTTTCTTCCTCCGTTCTCAGCTTTGAATAGTGGTTGCCCATCACCCGTAAATTTGTAACGTTGCGAATCGTGTAAAAATTGTTGCTCACCGCTGGTGCTGAATCCTGAGGCCTCTGCGGGGGTGCAGGGGGATGCCGTCTTTCAGCCAGTGTACACGAGGGGGTGGAGACCCCTTCGTCCGACACTCCAGCTTCACTTTCTCCCGTAACCTGACTATCGAGTCCCTGAGCTCGGACAACGTAACCTCGCGAACTGAAATCAGAAAGGAAACTCATCAAATACCACCCTTTAATATGTGTAGTAAAGATCCGCAGTCTAATCACAAGTAGAGGTGAAATGTACTGTTTACTTGTATTTCGATAATTGCGGGCGTTGAAAGCAAGCTTTTTACTGGGCAGATATTAACTCTTTGCAGTCGCATTGTCTTCTCCAAGGGAGCATCGTAAGTCTGTTTAGTAACTCAGATCAAAGGGCATATGAAAAGATTGCTAGCAATTATGGGACTTACGGTCGGAGCTTAAGATCGAAAATTTTTACCTCGCCGAAACCATATTATATATGAGCCAATTAAATATCAAACAAAATCAAATTTTATCAGAGACAGAGAGAAGTGTCCGAGTGTAAAGAGTTAACGACCCTTCGGATGAAGATACTTCTTGTTCGTTTCCAGATTATGCTGAATCTTTGCCAAGTAAAAGTTTAAAAGGCTCCAGTTGAACAGAAGTTCGCGTCCCTTGGAAATGATCATAAAATTATAATGTCAAGTTTAATCCTACTTGAGCATTGATTTTTTTTGTCTCGCTCATATTTTATGCAGATAAACATCCGCGATCTTCATTTTATGTTCATAATAATATTCTGCATTTACAGTTCGATTTTGCCCAACAACAGGCTGGTGCTCTTAATTGTAATTCTACTTGTTGAAATGTACAAATGAATTTAATATCATCGGATCAAACGAATGTTGATTGTGGTCGAATTTAATTCTCAAAATGTAAATGTCCGAATGTCCTGAACAATGCACAGTGTTTAATTACTAATGACAGAGAGATAGTATTTTTAACACGAGGAGAATAATATTTAAATTTCTCTTTTGGCTGATAAAAATAGTAAAGGTTATTACTAATGCAGAAAGCATCATGTAAGATCAGATGTTAAATTTCACACAATATCACCGATTTGATTTTACTATAAACGATACCCGGTCCAGTTATTGCAATATTGATACATAAGGTTATATGGAACAATTAAAACAACACGCTAAAACAATTTAGTGCAGCTGCAACGGTTCGCAACGCACCTAAATATTCAAAATTAAATGTTTTTAAGGTATGGCGCAATTTTATTGGCCGTTATTGTATATTTCATTTATTATTGCGCACCGGCGTTATATGACATCGTCATAAATTTTTGAGGGTTACATTTAAAATAATATTATTATTAGTCTGCGGATTTTATGCGTTCTGGCTCACGCGATTATCAAAAATTCCACGGCGCGTGGAATTAAATAAAATCCAACAAGCTGAAGTAATTTCTATTTGATTGCCGGTTACTGTAAATTAGAGGGAACGAAACACGAAATGTATGTATAAACATCTGCAGTCCCATTGCATATCATTATTATTGTATAACCGCGCAGGATTGATGAGGATTCCGCTTTTCCATTCAGTTCTGCGATTTCTCAAACTAATGGCGGGCATTTATTTATTCTTTGCGTATAGCCCGAAATGCATATTTTTTATTTTCTGTATTTACAGTATACTTGCTTCAGTATTTATTTGTAATAACAAAATATTGTTTTTATTTATATTTCGCGAATATTGTAATGTAATTTCCGAGGAAAATTGTATTTATCCAAATCTACGGTTTTGGGCGCAGTTCTCACTGTAGTTTTAACCCGGTATATCCACTAGCATTATTCATGACGTCAACAAAATTTTTCTAATTTCCGCCCAAGTCTTCAATTACAGCGACTCCCTACAGGGACACTCTGAAAAAGACAACTTTTTAAATACTGGACTATACGACTTGGAATTTTTTAAGAAGTTAGAACAGTTGGTTTGTTACGTAACGTGAAAAGAATTTTTGAAAAAATTTCAATTGATCGGAATTGCAAAGCAAATAATAGAAGTTGTATTTTGTATGGGCTATATCTTTTTGTGCGGACTTATATTGAAAATTTAGAAAACACATTTCGTAGATCTGTATCAATTAAACATACTCTGAAAATTTCATCAAAATCGATCAACATTGCAACAAGCTACAAATGTTTAAAGATGGTAAAAATGGTTTTTCATGATTCTCTGCCTCTAACTGCAATAAATCTAAGGATTCTTATATCTCTCAGTGTCTCAAAAAGTTGTAAAATGGAACTTTTAGTATTTTCTCTTCAATTCCGACCAAATGCAATTTTTAAAAAAATTTCTTTTCCTATCATGTAGTATATGAATTGCTCTAAATTCTTAAAATAGTTCAAATCGTGTGGTCCAATATCAAAAAAGTTAATGGGAGTCACTCTACGTATACTTCCCGCCAAAAGTTCGGAGTCACTGCGTACATTCAGAGAAACAAGATATTTATTAGAGAAACTAAATGTCTTTATAGGACAACCAAGGAAGACTTATTTGTCAAAAAAGGAATTGTCAAACAAGAAGTACATATTTTTCTTTAAATTGCCCTTTCATTAAAAGCTCGTCTTTATTATAAATCAACAAGTGATTCCAAACTTTTGGCGGGTTGTGTATTTAAACCGAGTAACCGAGAAGGTTTATACAGAATTTATAAAACTCGACGTTCAAGAAACATTTAAGAGAGACGCTCGCTTGGTTCAGATTTTTCCAAGAGGATCCTCAAAGATTGGATTCCGCAGAAAGATCTTCGGACCAGTCGCAACAGAGGTTTTTCCACGCTGAGGAGTGGGTACCACCGCCGCCGGGGCTGGAAGACAGGGTTCAAGCATTTTGTTGTGCGCAAAGAGCGATCGCAAACAATAAACTATTCGTCACGGGCAATGAAATGGCCGGGTAGCATAACGCGGGCACAACGAGAAGCGATTACGACGAAAGTTGGCAACGATGTGGCTTCCTTCGCGGGAAATACCGAGGCGCAATGAATTTCACGGCGTCCGAACCCACTCCGGCGAAAGAGAATTTTTAAAGCGGCCACTTTCGAACTTCTCCTCTTCCCCCCAACCTCCTCCTTATTTCTCCTCCTACAGTTTTCCTCGTCGCCCGGTCTCTCGCCCTTTCCCGGGGAAAGTACGTGTCTCGAAGTTTCGCGGAAAACTTCCGGCGAAATCCCGACGGAGTTTTAATAAAGTTTCCACGGGTCGTGCCTCCCGCCGTCAAAGGAAACGACTCCATGAGGGTATAGATAGCTCTCGTCGTCCGGCAGCGATGGGAACACTAACGAATCTATTTTTCACGGACCCGCGTTACTGCATGGAAACGGACGGGACTGCTGCCGAGGAAAGCCCGCGGAAAATACGGGAAAATATGGGCCGAAGACAAACGCTTACCATATCGCTCGGTGTAAGCCGGATAACAAGTTGAAAATATTAAACTATTAAATCCTTTTAATTTCTCCACTACTTTAATACTGACCCTACCACTGCCGGTCAAACGACGGGTTTTATATATTTTATTTGACAATTATTGAAATTATGGAGTTACTTACATGGAAACTGATTCGATAAATTTTTATAAGCTGAAATATTTTAATCGCTTTTAGTGCTCAGTAGGTTCAGTGTTAGATAGTACCTACTCACTTTTATTATTTATAAAATTCGCAGTTTATTGATTATCACACGCATTTTCTGGATGTCCAATTACCTCGTTAAACCTAAACAGCCAATCAACTACTGCGAATCGCGAAGTGGCATGCTTGACGCAATGTGCATAAAGTACGCGAACTACGCAACGTACACAAAGTACACGAAGCATTAAAAAATCGAGGGTTACATTTATTAAGCGCGTTTAAAATGGCAGCCTAGAATTTCCATCAATTACCAACAGATGCCCGGTATCGATACCGTGCGGCAGCGTTATGGCCGCGGCATACGTCGACGTCTACCACTTCCAGCATGCCTTTACGGCTGGCTAAAAGTGCGCGAAAGGGACCCGCCGTTGTTAAATAGTCATTACGCTCAGTCGGAGCAAGGAGAAAAGGAACAAATTAGTAGCTCGGCCGAACCGTTTCCCCGTTTCCTTTCATCGTGTGGCATCTCGAGGGACTATAAACGCCTGGCGATTTGCCTTTTAAAGTCGTGCCGGATCGATCCTCGAGACTATCGAGCGGAAATGGCGAGGTCGCGTGCCGCGGGCCTCGTGTTTCCATTGTAAACCGTCAAATCTCGAACCTACGTATTCGGGATAAGAGCTGACGCCCTTCCGGGACGAGTCAGGACTAGACGGGATTAGATGGATCTAGTCTTGATGGATCCAGACTATTTCGGATTACCGTCCACCGCAAATACGAGGCCCGAATCCTGACTTAGGCTGCGGATATACTGGATCAAAGAAAATTATCGCCAAAATTCTATAAAATTATATTTTTTTCGTAGTTTTTTCAAGGTAATTTCTTATCACGAAAACTTATATTTATTTCTTTTTATTCCACCTTGCAGAGTATGCTTAAGTCATGACCTCCAGGTGACCTTGAGTATGGAAAATGTGACAAAATTGTAGACAACATTCTTATTAACACTAGTTTTACGAAGCACTAGAAGTGAATATTTTATATTATTCTATAGAAATACCAAAATTGAGTTTATCCAAATTTTTAGCCGTATTTCTTATAATACATATATACCTAATGAAATAAATTGGTTTAATAATTCCTTATGAATGATATTCCTAAATTAAAAATATTAGAATCCGTCTTTTTGACGGGTTCCGTAAACCTAGTGTTAATATTAATTTCTAGTATTACTTATAAGATTGACACACAATTGGTCTGTTGAAATGCATTGAGGACACATTGAGGCGAGCAAGACGGTGATAAGTACGCGATTGTATCGATCGTAAATCGTGTTCAGTATAACCGCGGCCTAACGGAGCCGACGAAGCCGTCGACGACGACTGCGACGACGACATTGATGGAAACGTATTAAATGCCCGAGGCGTTCTCGCTGCGACTCGTGGAACGTCCCGGATAATTCGAGCGTCGCGTTTCGGCTCCAGTCCCGAGGGAACGGTGTAATTACGGGCAGCACGCTAGTCAAAACGTTGTGCTCCGACAAGAGAGTAAGAGAGAGGGAGAGAGGGAGAGTGAGAAAGGGGGAGGTAGCGTCGGTGTGTGCGCTCGTGAAAAATTGCGAGACGCCTGCAAAAGAAACGCCAAGACATCGGGCGTTCCCGTTGTTCCGGCAATTTCGGCGGGGAGACCAGAAATTGGAAACGCACGGTCACGAACCCGTAATCGACTTCGGCCGAGATTCCATGCCCCCGGAAACCTTTTACGTTCGTCAGATAATTAAAACGCTTTCGAGCGTTCAGTTCCATTCCCATTCGCCGCGAGCGAGCCCCTAACCGACTGATCGAACGATCCACGCTACGTCGATCTACGCCGATCTGTGTCGATCTTGCCGCCAGCAGAACGGAAACCGATCGTCGTACCGGTACTTGTAAGATCGTTGACTCACGAGTGATCATTTTCAAGAAATATTTCTGGCACTTTTGCCTGGAAATATACAGGAAGTGGTTTTTTCAGTAGTGCTAGCAAAAAATGAAATATATACAGTACTGTGCAAAAGCAAAAAGCACCCGGTATAATTTTAAGATATAATGACAAACAATATCTTTATGTAGAAATTGTATTGTACAATGATTTATTTATTGCATTTAAAGTATTAGTCCGTAATAACTAGACTGCGGATCTTTATGCAAAATAAAAATTGTCTGCATTGATTGCAAAGAATGGAAACTAAATGAAATGTTATTTCTTCCCTTAATAATTTTAATAGATGAGAATTTCATCTACTCAACTTTTGTTATAAATGCATAAAGATCCGCCGTCTAGTAATAACACATACTCTCAGAACTATTCAATTAAACAGCGGAACTTGCTGTGTTCTTATTTGATTTTTTACGCTTTTCTGTAAAATATGAACGTTTATGTTGTACGAAAGGCACTTTTCTCAAAATATTTCTAGTATTAAAAATTCGCTGACCAGTTTCGATAAAAATAAATACAGCTCTTTTGAAGGCGAATCCAATTGAGAAAATTGCTTACAAACGAAAGACTTTCCGCAAAATCGATGGTGTAAACTCGCTTACACCGTTCCTGCGCGAAACGGCTTTCACATACGGCACTATGGCCGATACGACAGGGATGTTTAAGTATTAAATGATCCATCCTACACGCAACGTGTACCACGCTAATTGGCACCATTGGTATCTCGACTTCGGTGGACGACACAAAAAACGGTTATACAGGGAAATGTTGAATTCTATGGAAAACTACGTTTTTTTTCTATGTTCTGACTTTTATTCATAAATGCAGCGATGCACCTAAAAAAATACAAGCGCACACTTTTTTTTAACCAAAATGCACGATTTTTCCATATGCTGGTCGACTTGTCGGAGCGGTCAGTGTAAAAAAAAAATACTGCTCCACTGTAAAAGTTATTCGTGAGATATTTGAAATTTATATTTCGGTCGCGGCCCCGATTAGACGTCAAAAAACAAATGAACGTTCGTTTGTTTCCCCAACATTTACAGAAGCGGACGTTTGATGTAACATGTTGATCAACAATTTTATAAAAAATACATCGGTAGCATTAAAGCGTTGTGCGAAACAAAAATGTAATTCGGTGCAGCGCATTAAGAATTTGACTAAATCTACTGAATTAAATTTAGAATTCATTTAATCTTTCCGCTGCTTGAAATGTCATCCACCCATTTTCGACGTTAATGCAGAAAATTCGGAGTCGCATCGCAATATTTACCCCGAGCGGAGTAACACAGTTTTTATCTCAAGCACTATCCGGTAGCAGCACGGTGCAACAGCTCCGATTCGATTAAAAAGTTTTGCGACACAGGGAAACATACAAAAATTAGTCGACTTGTAGGGACAGTTGTTTTTCGCTGTCCGGGAAAAAGCACTCGTCGCCGGACACGAGGAAAGCGCGGAGCACTCGATCGAGAGAGAGAGAGGGGGTGGAGAGAGACATAGAGAGGACTATTTACCGTGTCTCGAGTTTCAAAAAACATGCGTGCCTTTCGGGATCGCTTTCAAGAGGCCGGGGCAATTGTACAGGTTTGTTCGTCGCTGGAGAGGGCGAAGAGTGGCTTGCGAGAGGACAGCGCAGCCTCGCAACCCTGTTCAACAATCCAGCTTGCGTTTAGCCGGGGTATTTGTCCGCGCGGTGCCGCGAAGAATTTGATAACGACGACAACAAGAGAAACAGAGGAAAAGGGCGAGAGAGCAAGTAGCCAGAGATTTCGAGTGAAACCGACCCGATCCGCCCCCGAAACATAATCTCGGTTGCAACGTAATCGGTCCATGAAGTCGGCGCCGCCTCGGGCGAAAGGATCCGATTTCTCGCGAGGAGATTCGACTTTGCTGAATACGTGTTCGCAAAGGGGAGCATCGTGTTTCAGGTATTTTTCAATTTGCCCACGCGACGCCCTCGACCCATAGAGCTCGCTCAAGAAAAGCTCGGAGCCACGGTCTCGAACTGAATTGTTTACATTTAGTATAATTTGGATCGCATTTACTAATTTTTTACTACTGAAAAAATAATTTTGAAAAAAAATTACTTATATATATTGTTGGGTACCCAAATATAAGCGAACAAACATAAAAGTTTGAAAAGCGCGAGAGTTTCAGGGCGAATTTATGGGGCCGAAGGAAATTCGAGTGGAACAGGTCGGCGCACAGTCAGCCGGCGTCGCGTCGAGTCTACGGCCGTCCGTTTAATTACGATTTTTCTCGGTGAATCGTCCGGCCGCAACGCGACCGTTCCGCGGCAGCAGATTCGGGGTTTTATCCATCAATTCCGGAGGATCCATCAGCCCACGATTATACGGGAATTCCTCGGGAGGCTATTAAAAAGCGTAGAATTGTCGCGGCCAGCCACGGGATTAAGTCGCGGGCATATTAATTCGACCCCGTGGCTAAAGTGCTTTTACGCGTCCTGGCTCGAACGGCGCGACGATGAGGCCGGATCGTTAGCCTGCAAAATTCGCTTTCGCGGCGAGAGGATTTCGCGTCTAATTCCCGGGAGCGCTCCATCCGCTTCCTAAAGTATTCGACATTGTTCCGACAAAATCTCTAATAAGAACGACGGACTAATAATAAATCACCGAATAAAGTATTCGAGCGTGAATCATGATTTGCGCGCGATTTGTTAATTTAATGCGAATGAGAGGTGACAGGAGGGACGAGCAAAGTGGGACCGGAGACTGGAGAGAGGGAGAGAGAGAAAGAAAGAAAAGCGGATATTCACGGAATTCCCATGTTGCCGGAGGCCGCGTGCGGTTCCTGGCAACGAAACGTCGTTTAACGATTAGCCGTGGTGAACTGGCGCCGAAATTCAAATTTAAATGGCACTCGCGGGAGAGACCGGATCGTCGCCGGGTTCTCTGGGACCCGAATTTCTGCTGGAATTGCACCGCATCGCGGAAAGAGATCCTCGTGCGGAGTCGTTAACCCCTTCGTTATTTTTGACGAAATAGCCGGCCCTTGATACCGACCGGCTGAAGCCGTCCGATGTCATCCATTTCGCTTAACTACGAAGCATTCCGCGTCTTAAATAAATCGAAATAATATTGACACACCTTTTAATAGGACCACGGCATTTTAATATGCGGGAAAATTTTGTTGAAAACATTTCACCTCCTCAGAATTACAGAGAAAGTGCTAAAAGTTCTCCTGTAAGAAGTAACAGGGAGGCTAATAATGCTGTCACGATGACTGTTGAACATTGAAGGTGATTGAGAATAGAAAAATTCGAAGCTCGACAGCCTCGTAGTTCACCGCGTTTTCCGTTTGACGGGCAACGTGCAGTACGCGTGGAGGAAACAATGGTCTTAGGGTTTTTCTCGTCAGAACCCATTTCCCGGAGTCATTACCACTAGGAAAGACGCGGGGTCCTCGGAGGATAATGGCCCGGAACGGATACTCGCATATCCCGTATTCCTTGGTTTTCTCGATCGATCGGACGCGGAAAGGAAGAGGAAAAAATGGCCGAGCGAAAGTCTGTCGGGCGGCGTGTCACGAGGCCGCTACGAGGGATGAAACATGCTGAGCGACCGGCGAAGAGAGCGGCGAGGTTGATTAATGAACGCGTCCCCGAAAGAGCAAAATAACAAATAGCGCGTTGCCACGTTGCCCTCCGGCTGACGCGATGCCCGAGAGAGAACCGAACCTCCTCTCTCCCTCTCTCTCTCTCTCTCTCTCTCGTTCTCTCTCTCCCTCTCCCTCTCCCCTCTCTCTCGCTCTGTCTATCTGACTCTGTCAAGGGGTGGAGAAACGGGGGGCTGCGGCAAACGGCCACGCTGGTTGCTTGATTCATAGTTCCCGCGGTGCACCGACGGCTTGTGACGAGGCGCAACGTCGTGTTAACCATGCGACCGATCCTCCTCCGTGCCTTCGCACCGCCAACCACCCTCGGTAATTGATTGTCACAAGCCCGCAGGCCCTGGAGCCCACCGACCTACCTTTTATTCGCCTGATAGCTGACGTCTGAGGGTTAGACCATGGTTATTGCCGCCGGCGAGGGAGAGCCGTCGTTTTTCCAAAGGGACATCGAGGATCCTTAACAGATAGGACATGGATTCTCAATCTTTCTTGAATCCCAGCTTCCTTCTCCAAGTTATCTCTTTTTTTTTTAATTATTCAACTGTGTGCCGTACGAATAGTGTCTATATATAGTGTAACGTCTCCATCTATTGTGTCAAATTTTTTGTTCCCCCGGTAGATCGAAGGATTAGTTTTCATGGTCAGTCGGCGAAATCAATGACAAAGCGAACCCAAAAATCCCCAGATACACCAAAAGACCGCTGCCGCGGTAATAAATCTAGAACGCAGCTCGATTTTTGTAGTATTCAACAATACATTGGATTTTCGGTAACAAACTCCTGAAAAAAAATCGCTCTGACACGTACAGAATTTTGTACACGCTGTTGGAAAATTCTTCAGCTACCACTCGACGCCACACACAATCAATCAGGACAATACCGAAGTAATGAAAAAGCCGACGTAGACAGAATTCGACGGAACGCGAAACGAAACTCGCACCAAATGAAATGCGACTGAGAGGAACGTTTGTAGCAGAGCATATTTGGATTGGGTAGCCCTTGACATCATTCCTCGTATTGATTCTTGATATAAATTGCCAGATTTAGTTGCTTGCTGATTTATTTATAGGAAGTTCTATAAATCGTGCGATACCTGTGTAATTGTAATTGAAATCGCCGTTATGAAATTAACACTTGCTTAAACTTTTCACAGGATTCGTACAATTACTTAAATTCATATTAATTTGATAATGTTCGACACGTTGCAATTTTGTTAATATAAAATATAATAAAATGAATGTCGGTAATGTTCGTAAAAATTGCAATAGCCCAGTCTTCGAAATTACAATCGAATTGTCTAGAATTTTTAAGTGTAAAAAAAATGTAATTGTTTTACTGTACGAAGGTAAATTGTAATTGTGACTGAAGCTTCTTCTTTACAACGACTCTGTAAAACTTGATGTACAATTTTTTCGGAGGGGCTGTTTTATGGTCCAGTAAAAACTTCACGGTGTACCTTATATTATTTTAAAGTTGGCAGTGTACATTGCACTCAAAGCTCAATAAAACTACGACAAAAAACTGTGTATCAACTTTTAAGGGATCTTTGCAAAGGTGAAGGACTTCGATAAAAAAATTTGTTAACATTCCTAAACCGTTTTAAAAAATGGAGAATTCATTATTACAAGTGAAGGCTTAGTTTTAATGAAGTGAAGTTTTAATGCAAACGCAGATTTATCGTTCCTCGGTGTTCGTTTACAAAAAAAAAAAATTGCAACGGTATGAATGTCAGAAATTAGTTAAAAATCGCGAGTTCAGTGTTCAATCATTTTCCACCAGCCGCTGCAAGTAATTAGCGAGCCGCTAATTACGAAGTACTGCGAACACCATTGCGCAATCTGCGTGACAAACATGAACACTCCGCAGTTTCAAAAGAACGAATGACGATATTACGATAGGCAGGCAACACAACGGAGACGCATCTCCCTCGGCGGATTGTTGAACGCATTTTACTAGGACAAGGGGGGGGGGAGGGCGCGATGTAAATCGGAAGAGCTTGCGTATTCATCGATATCGAAACATCGCCGGTCGTCGATGCCGTGTAATCGTGACGGTACACGCACCGTCCGGCTGGACGTCAAACCCGACCCAAAATCCCCTATCTCTCTCTCTCTCCCCCGGCTCTCTATCACTCTCTCTCCCTTTGTTCCCGTGTCTCTCGATTCTTCTGGCACGCCGTTCCCGTTACAGCGTAATGACGCGTCGGCAGAGAGAGATTCGCGCGTCGTTTGTTCGCGAGCACGCTCGTCGATATTCAAATCGGTGTCATCGATTGCCGGCCGTGTTATTATGAGTAACGCTTCGTGTCGGAACGGTTTCCTCGATTATGTGGAACTGTCTCGGCTCAAAGTTCCTCGCGCGAAGAAAGCTTGAGCTGTGCGAATCGCTTTTAAAGCAGCGCGTACTATTTTCGGACACTTATCCTGGAACAATTTACCGAGTCTTTGATAGACTGGGTTTTCGTTTCCGTGGTACAGCAGAGGCTCCGGCATCTGTATCCCCATTATCTGAAGATCCTGATATCCGGATATTGTCTTGTAAACGCACGGTATTTTCAGAACAAATCATTTCCGAAGTTCTACAGACCCATCTACTCTGAGAACGGCCAAGTCTGTACCTTATTGTTAGAGATCACAAGCTGGGACTTGTAATCTTGTACCAGAGACGGTAGAACCTGGATTATATGAACCTCTGATATCTTAACTCTCTATTATCCGAATACGTTTCACCAGCAAAAGTGATTCCTACATCATGTTATTCATTGCATAGGGTGTATAGAAATTATATCTACTATCACATCGCGATTTCATGGAAATCGATGTAAGAAAAATGCCGCAAAATTAACTTCGACCTTGAATTTCACGGTGAAGAGATCAAAAATTTTTTTTATTGCATCGTTTTCTATTCAAAGAAATTATCTGTTTTGTATAAAAATCCGCAATCCAGACGCATTTTCGTTCGTAACACGGTGACCAGGTGGAGGCTTCGCAGGTTCGGTATCGAAAAATTCGCGGTATCCATCATGGCCGATCATAGTTCCCGACCGCGAATATCGTCGGCCGATCATAATTCTCCTGGACGGCGTGCTTGCACAGTTTTGCGATGGATTTCGGGCCGGCACGGCTGGGGCTCTTTGCAAAACAATTAACGAGCATCATTGACGGGGGATGACTCTGGCCGTTTGCACCTTTGTCCGACGCGGCTAATCGTTTTCGGTTCAGAGGCCGGCTCGTCCGGCATTGTCGGCCCCGGGCATGCTTCCGGTCATCCGGCCCGTAATTGGCAATGGGGAACGCCGGTCAGCTGTGCTCGCCGATCGCCGATCCCGGCGAATATTTCATCTCACTAATCGTGCGATACAAGGCCCTTTATTATTCCCGGATGCCCTGCCTCTCCCTTAACTAATCCATTCGCAACACCACCTTGCGCTTCGCATGCTTTTCGTAGACCCTCCTTTCACTTTTTTGTGGTTCGATACAAAAGTATTAGTACGATGGTGCGAAAGTAATTTTTAGGCCGACCATTTCTCTTTGAATTCGCAACTCAGTGTTTGCAATGAGGAACATTTTCTTTTATGGTGGTGGTCTGTTCTTCGAGACCGTTTTTACGAATTTTTTTAGGAAAACTATCGAACCTTTTATTTTTGGGATTTTGTATTCATGTGATTTTTTTCAAGTAAAAATATAAAAATTATCTTTTATATACAGGCTGTCCCAAAACTATTGTTGTTCCGGGAAATGGAGGTTCCTGGGGTGATTTGAAGCAACATTTTCCTTTGCAAAAATGTCCGCCGGGGCCTCGTTTAGGAGTTATTAACGAAAAACACTGACCAATCAGAGTGCGACCTAGACGCGTGTTGGCAAAGATGGTACGGCGCGCCAGGCGAATCCCCTCGCTGAAGCGTTAGCGGTCCGCCGCGAAGAAGAAGAGAACAAGTGAAGGAGTAGAAATTTTGAATTATTTATTGTAAAAACTCACTTATTTAGCCGTAAATCCACTTGCTGCTTGGAAATGTGGGTCACTGGCCCACTCAGTGACGAACTACACAGCTGGCCTCAGGTATACGACAGTGCCGAACGGTAAGGGACGTACGGTCAGGTCAACGCACCGCACAGCTGGTGGTGAATAGTAGGTATACGACAATCTAAGGGCCAAGGAATGAGCGGTGAAGTCAAAGATCCGGAACTTCACTTTTACTGTTCAAACGATAAATAAATCGTATGATTCTTTCATACAGATGAAATTAAATTTTTCCACACTCGCGATCACTGTTCATACTTGTCACCACATAGCTATGCACTAATGACAATTCCAATGTCACTTGTATCGCAGCACAAATCATAATAATGAGGTAATGAAATCAGTAGACTGCGGATTTCATGCATTTGTAGCAAAAATGAGTAGGTGCAGTTTAAAACAGTAGAGAGATTAAACTAATTAAAAACTCCAATGTATTATTTTCAACTTGTTCACATGATTAAAGTAAAAATCAAATATCTGTTTGGCTCCTGTTCCTTGCAACAGCAGCAGCCAACTTTTATTTTGCATAAAAACCCGCAGTCTAGTGATTATCACTATTAAAAACACACATACTAGCAACCGTGAGTTTTGTACTCATAACTCTTTGGAGATGTTGTCTCTACCACGGCTCGAACGACACTGATTTTACGCAAGATTTTTCTGAAAAGAGAGGTCGTTCTTCGTGTCAAAAATGCACGCTGTAGCACGGTTACGAAAACGACGGGGTGGATAGACAAAAAATAGGATACGAAAAGAACCGCTGTAAGACTAGAATTTATGGCAATCACATGTTTCGGTATTCCTGCAGACTGGTACACAGAGTCAATGCGTAACTTTTGGAAAACGTTGTCCGTCCTTCTTTTAGAAAGGTTCTTAAGAAAGATGTAGGACAATAGGAACCCTTGCGGCGCGCGGACCTGACATTTCTACCTCTTGGTGGGTAAAAGGACGGACGACGTTTTCGTACAGTTACCCATTGACACTGCGTACCAGTCTGCAGGAATACCGAAACATGTGATTGCCATAAATTCTAGTCTTACAGCGGTCCTTCTCGTATCCTGTTTTTCGTCGATCCACCCCGTCGTTTTCGTAACCGTGCTACAGCGTGCATTTTCGACACGAAGAACGACCTCCCTTTTCAGAAAATCAGTGTCGTTCGAGCCGTGGTGGAGAAGACCATCTCCAAAGAGTTATCCGTACAAAACTCACGGTTGTTAGTCTGTGTTTTTAATAGTGATAATCAGTAGACTGCGGGTTTTTATGCAAAATAAAAGTTGGCTGCTGCTGTTGCAAGGAACAGCAGCCAAACAGATATTTGATTTTTACTTTAATCGTATGAACAAGTTGAAAATAATACATTGGAGTTTTTAATTAGTTTAATCTCTCTACCGTTTTAAACTGCTCCTACTCATTTTTGCTACAAATGCATGAAAACCGCAGTCTACTGATTTCATTACTTCATTATTGTAATTTGTGCTGCGATACAAGTGACATTGGAATTGTCATTAGTGCATAGCTATGTGGTGACAAGTATGAACAGTGATCGCGAGTGTGGAAAAATTTCATGGCATCTGTATGAAAGAATCATACGATTTATTTATCGTTTGAACAGTAAAAGTGAAGGTCCGGATCTTTGACATCACCGCGTATACCTTAGGCCTTAGATTGTCGTATACTATTCACCACCAGCTGTGCGGTTCGTTGATCTGACCGTACGTCCCTTACCGTTCGGCACTGTCGTATACCTGAGGCCAGCTGTGTAGTTCGTCACTGAGTGGGCCAGTGACCCACATTTCCAAGCAACAAGTGGATTTATGGCTAAATAAGTGAGTTTTTACAATCCATAATTCAAAATTCCTACTCCTTCACTTGTTCACTTCTTCTCGGCGAACCGCTAACGCTCCAGCGAGGGGATCCGCCTGGCGCGCCGAACCATCTTTGCCAACACGCGCCTAGGTCACGCTCTGATTGGTCAGTGTTATTCGTTAATAACTCATAAACGAAGCCCGGGCGGACATTTTTGCAAAGGAAAACGTTGCTTCAAATCACCCTAGGAACCTTCCATTTCCGGGAGCTGTAGGAATTTTGGGACACTCTGTATTAAGTTGTTAACATATGAAATGTTCGACTTTTAAGATGAACTTTAAATGAATACCACGTTTTTACTAATACATTTTTTTGATCGAAATAACGATCATTGGATTCTACACATTTTATCCAACAAGTTTCTAGTTTTTTAATTCCATTTTAATAAAACTCTGGCGTTCTGGTGTTAATAAATTCTTCAACAGTATCTTCAACGTCCGCTTGACTCCTAAAGGTTTTTTCGTCGAGGATCCTGACATTCTTGACATTCTTTCAATTTCGACCGAAAGGGTTCAATTTTGCTGCATGACAATGCTCGACCGCATGTATCATGGATTACAGTGGAAAAGCTGAATGCTTTAAATTATGAAACATTACCTCCTTGCTCCCCGGATCTAGCACCGACGGATTTCCATTTTCTTTAAACATTTATGCCACTTCCTCGACGAAAAAAACCTTTAGGAGTCAAGCGAACATCGAAGATACCGTTGAAGAATTCATTAACGCCAGAACGCCAGAGTTTTATTAAAATGGAATTTAAAAATTAGAAACTTGTTGGAAAGAATTTGTAGAATCCAATGGTTGTTATTTCTATGAAAAATATTTATCAGTAAGAAAGTTGTGTTCATTAAATTTAATTTTAAAAGTCGGACACTTTATATGTTACAACTTAAGTCTGCAACTATCCTAAATAAAAAGAACTTCCATTCTACAACTAAATCTCGTAAATACACGTGGACAATTGCGGCCTATCGTCCGAGTCCGGACTAAAAGTCAGTCTGACCACAACTTTCCCGGTCGAAATTCCATTATAAAGTGCACGTTCACGGACGTTTACGATTTTCACGGTCCTCTCCCTCTCCAGATGGAGAACACACACCGGGATCTCATAAATACGTTGCGGATAATCGTGGACTTACAATCGCAGATAGGCTTCGATCTATTTCTGGTTGGGCAGAGGCGAACAGTCGCGTACGATCGTTAACGGGAAAATTAAACGGCGCCCGGGGAAAAGTTGTCTGATTTGTTCCCCGTAATTCAGGAACTTGCCTACTAACCGTAAAATCCGGCACTCGGAACTTTTCCCGGCACCGAGACCAGGAGAAACTCCTTCTGCCCGTTCGTTACTCGCGTCCGCTCTAACATGGAAACCGGCCCGGCTCGGCCCGGCCCGGCCTGGCAATCCTAAGCGCGCGAGAATGCAATTCTTGGCGAATTAGTTTCCACACTGATTTTTCGTCCGTGTACAGCACATTCGTGAAATCATGGTATGGGCGGCCGGATGTTACGGGTAGAAATTAGTCGAGGTAGAGGAATAATACAGGGTTAATTCGATAAAGCAGGACACCTAAATATCTCCGTTACTTTTCGTTGTACAAAAGGTCATTTTTATGAGATTTCAAGGTTATCGATGTTTTTTTTAAATGGAATGATATATTTTCGTTAACGGAATGTTATAGCTGACAAAATAACGAATTCATGCATGTAACACTATATGACCTCCAAATGACCTTCAACCCAGAAAAATGGTATAAATAAAATTCAACGTGTAAGATTCATTTAATGTATTTCTGTTACGCCAAATGTTCAAAAATACAGCCCTTGAGCTGCTATACATTCAAATGTATCGTAATACACAACATGATAACAGATTCGGTGTTGACAGGAGGACAATTATAATATACCTTCATCTATACGTTCGTACAGAATCGTGTTTATCCACTACTAATTACTCAGAAGACCTTCTTGCTATCAGATTTCCACAGTTTCTAAGATTTCTCGATCAGTTTATCGATGAACGTTCCACAATGCGTTACTCGAAGGAAGATAAGATTGATATGATTTTCATTTATGGAGAACGTCGACAGTGTTTAAGAGAAGCCGTGCAGTTGTACAAGGACCGATTTCCTAATCGTAATTGTCCATCAGTTTCCGTTTACTCCAATTTGATAAATAAATTCCGTGAAACTGGTAGTGTCGAAAATAAAAAACGTACAAAGGGAATATTTTTGAACATTTGGCGTAACAGAAATACATCAAACGAATCTTACACGTTGAATTTTATTTATACCAATTTCTGGGTTGAAGGTCATTTGTATGTCATATTGTGTTACATGCATGAATTCGTTATTTTGTCAGCTACAACATTACGTTAACGAAAGTATATCATTCCATTTAAAAAAACATCGATAACCTTGAAATCTCATAAAAATGACCTTGAAATTTTTTTTTCCTTACACCGTTATATGTGGCCCTTCAAACAGTGTAACTTTGTCCTACGAAGTTTTTTTGTACAACGAAAAGTAACGGAGATATTTAGGTGTCCTGCTTTATCGAATTCACCCTGTATATTTTCGTTGAAAGAAAATGAAATTTTTTCGTTCGGGAACATAAAAATACAATTGGAACTCTGTCAGTGATAGACGAGACCAATTTTGGTTAAAATTTCGTAGAAACAGTTTCAACCTTCTGTATTCTTCAACGTGTATTCTTTGATATTTCGGTCTCGCTTTTCTCAAAAACGAGCTGCCAAATCGAAAAATGTTATTCTTCCTTATCTACGTATTTTTTCATGTAGAATTATCGCCTTGCCGCTTGAACCACATTTTCAGAGGTTCCCTGGGTGAAACAGGGGGATGGAAAAGAGTGAGAAGTCGCGCGAAATATTCTTGGTCCCGTGCTGCTCCAGGTTCAAAGGGAGTGGAAGTTCGGAGAACTGCAGTCAGAAATTACTCCGACATCTTTGCTCGGCCGATTAACAATAATAACGAAGGCGGAGGGAGGCAGGGTTTTGTTTCGAAGTTTCGGTAGAGGACCCGAGAATCGAGGCGGCCTTTGCAAGAGCCAGGCTGCAAGTTCGAGGCCGATTAATTTCCGACTTTTCCACTACGCTTTCCAGAGCTATTTCGCATAATGATTCCAGGTGCTCGACGGGCTAACGAGTGGGCGTGTAAAAAGATTACAGGTATTCGTGTTCGGAGCCTTTTCTTCGGCACCGGGATAGTAATATCGATGGTCGATTGATTCAACTTTCAATCACCGTTATTCTTCCTGGTGATTTTCGGTTTTATTTTACACTCGCGTGCAGACCTGCTGTACGTAGAACCGAGTATCGGGTTCTAATTCTTACCTGAATCTAATTCTCCAGTTTAATACTTAACCCTTATGTCCTTAAGCTATCTGTCTATAACCATAATTCATTATACGAGTCAATAATTGGGTATAACCGGATATCCACCTGTGGGTTTTTTTTAATCAACTCTTTGTATCGCATCAGTTTGGATTTTTTACGTTTTACTATTACTGCCTAGAACCAAGTATTCAAGGCCTCGGCTAGCCAGAAACACCCTGCCAGATAATATAAATCGACCTTTAATGGTACACCGTACGTAACCGCGCGTCGTTATTTTATGTCTCCAGCCTCCGTTTTCCTACAAAGTATAGTTTATTATGCAAACCATCAAATACTGCCAAAGAGAACCAATCGGCGTAGACTATCTTTGCGACAATTAGCTGCAGATTTCGCTCCACCCTTTATTGAATGTCAGCTTCGAAACGTGCCAAGTATGCCAAAAATTGCTGTTGATAGCGTTTTTTGGTCGACATACTAGTTTTCCGGACATTCAGCCTGGAAGTTCGTAATCTATAGACAATTCTACCTATGCTACAGAGCAGCAGTAAATAAATCGCAGAACTAGAAAATCTTGCACCATGTGCAACAAACCCGTCTGCGTTGAACATTCAGTAACTGTAACAATATGTAAACAACATGTCTGAAAATAGATAATTAAGGTTTTTTACATATAAATATTGCGTTGGAATTAAAATTCACATATAAATATTGCGTTGGAATTAAAATTCACAAATAAAATTAAGATGTTTATACATAGGTTTATTCAAAAACATGGTAAGTTGCCTCAAAAATCGCAAGAAATAATAGACTAGAATGGACAATACGTTATTGAATAAATCTATCAACAAATACCTTAATTGTATATTGGAATATTAGTTTAAAACTGTATTTATATATGTAATTGTATATTGGAATATTAGTTTAAAACAGTATTTGTATATGTAATTGTATATTGGAATATTAGTTTAAATATCATATTGTAAATTGTTTTGTTCATTCGTTCATAATATTATGTTTCTATAGGTGGATACCCGGGACATGCTGGTTATTGAGATTCGAGCATGTGAACTTTGGCGGAATAATTTTCCGCATCCAATAAAAAAAAGAAGTCTGAAAGTATATTTCTCCATAAAAATGTTCAATCAGAGAAGACCCAAGCGTCCGTGGCGAAATTTTCACGGAAACATAACAAATTTTTATGGAACATACCCAGGTGTCATACCCGGATGGCCGGTTATTGACATAAGGGTTAAACACCATAGCGCTCGAACGAAGTGTTTCAGGGCGAACTTGTGGACTCGAGACGAAGAATAGGCGAATGTGGAGCGTTCTACGGGCAAGAAAAAAGGTTCTATCGCATGTGCAGCTCGGTGCACGGTGGGGTAAAGCGTCAGGTGTGCCAGAATAGGGCCGGCATCAGTTTCGACAAAGGAAACCGCAATATTTGCGAGGCGCCGCGCCGGCGGAAACCGCAACGGCCGAGGTCCCGGGCCTCTGATGATTCCCTTTGTTCCGTGTCTTCTAAAGTTCGCGGGGCCGACTTGCCGGCTTATTGGCGCGGTAAAACAAACGTCGATCCACCCGGAAAACGGCGGCTTGTCTCCGCGGTGGTTGATTAACGCGGCCGGAAACGCCGCGTTTTAATTAACGCCGCGATCCTAGACGTCTCGGCCAGGACCGTAGAACAGCTGCGAGGGCATTCCGGCGTATCGACGTTCTCCCCATGAGAAACCCCATTAAAAGGAAGAGACGTCCCGTGGAAACGAGAACGAATGGCAGCCGCTCCGCAAACTATGCTCATAACGGCCCGGCTTAGGCACGTGGCGTCTAATCGATGGCCTGTAGAAATGAACTGTGGCCGAGGTGGATTTTGGGCCTGTGGAGAGGGGCCTGCTCGCGTGCAACGATCCTCTAAAAGTTTCGTTTCAACGAAAAACGCCCGGCTGGCCGCTTCTGACTCGTTCGCTCGGCTGACTTACTCGCGTAATCTCCCGACGTCGAGCTAATCGAAACCAGCCAAGAACGGCCGCCTGACATCGCAATTTCTTGCACGAGAACGTTTTCATTTCTTCGAGGACGGATCTGGGCCAATCCTTCGCACGATTTTCTGCTGGCCAACCCGGCTGCTATTGTTGGTACACTCAGTTTTGTTGCTAGCCGAACCTGCTCGGTTTTGCTTTAAGGTGCGATGGGTCGCAGGAAGTACGTCAGTCGTTCACGCGATTTCGAGACATTCCAATGGCTTCCGAGATCGTTGCTTCGTTCCATGCCTGACAGGTATAGTGGCTCTGCTGGAGTTACTTCAGATTCATTATGGTTGTAAATTCGTAGCCTAACGTAGCCCTTGACGTTTTCTTTAACACGGTCGCGGCGTCCACGATATTATACATATGAAACTAATTAATTTTTATGGACACTGTTATTTAAGATCACAGTTCATATGAAACTAGACAATTTAATATTTATGCGCTGTTATTTAAGCTTATTCTTACTCTCTCACCATTTTACTTCTGTAACTCGTATTATCGCTGTCCAAAGACAAGGAACATCCGCAGCAATAAAGGCTCGGTATCAATCAGGATTCTCTTAAAAGCCGAGCGAACAGAATCGCTCTCGTTACACAGTGCTTCTGCCCGGCCATTTCCTTACTGCAAAATAAAAAATCGCCCGGGCGATTAAGCCACAGAGCCCGAGTAGGACCGAAAATCGGGAACGAGGACCGTCCGAGGTGTTAGCTCGCGATCGATCGCGGAAAAGGCAATTCGCGAGGGTTATCTATTCGATCTAAATTGCCCTGCGCGCCGGTCGAACAGCCATAAAGACGAAGATGGTCCCTCTTGTCGCCCTTCCGCCTCGCGTTTCCTAGATTTGTCGCGACGAGACCGGGCTAAACGCGACGGGAAGCGCCAACGATATCGAGCCCGAACGTAACGGCGCGGCGCCGCGTTTCGAGCAATAAACTTCGCGAACGAGTCGGAGGGAACTTTTTCTCCGTTCTCCGGCCACCCCCGCGCGCGATTCCTATAATATCGGCTTTTATTCCGCCACGGTCCATAAAGTCGAAACGGTTAATTTGTCGGGGGGATGGGAGACAGACACTCGAAAAAGGGATCGAGTTATCGCCCTGCGACTCGTCATTCACTGTCGACGGTGCTCGCCGTCGACCCTTTTCGGTTGCAGGCTGCGTGGTCGAAGGCAGTAATAATTAGGAATAATTTCTGGCGATTCGTTAAACGCTTCGCGAAAAATTCTTCATAAATTGTAGCTTCTCTGGATGTCGATATACCGATCTTGTAATTATTGATAAGGGTCACAGAACATCAATAAACATTCTATATTTCACTTATCTACACCGATTCATCTATCTGGATACAGTACAGGTTTCGCCACTAAGCCACGTGTTAAAATAGGAAAAAGTTTCTATAAAACCGCGCGGGGCAAAATAAAATACGTTCATACACGTACTATGTATGTAAATGTATAAAGTGCGATAAGAAACGGCACGATTTATGGAAATAAACGGGGTGGAAACGAACTCCGGTATTTCTGGGCGGTCGCGATGCATTATCTCGAAGACGTCGATGTCTGAGTGTCGATTAAAGTTCGTGTCTGAATATCCTGTGCGTGTGTGCACGTTAATATGCGTGTATATTGTTTCTCGTCGGTATGGCCGGTATTTCCATTTCGTCGCCGTTTGTCGATACTCGTTAACAACGACAAATCTACTTAGCGACTTAATCCGACACGTCGTTGCGATCCCGATACCAGCCGGCCCGTAATTTTATAATAATTCGTCCGCAATTTTTCATCCGGCAATTTACGAGCGCCGCTACACGCCTGCGAAAGAGCGAGCGGGAAGAAAAAGAGAGGAGAGAGGGAGAGAGAGCGAGAGGAGGGATATATGAAATGGAGGAAAAAAGGAGAGAGGCGGCGACCAACGTCGAGCCAGCGGGAAAAAGAGACGAAAAAGGTGAAAACGGTGGCCGTCGCGGGGGTGGAAGAGGATCGAGGGTCGCGCACATAACTGTAGCGCGACGTTCGATAAATTGCCTCGGGTTCTTTTTAGTCTGCCGCGATATTTTATTTACCAGGAAAATGTATCTCTGTTGCGCGCGTGCCGCGGGAATCGGTTTAACCGGGCTTTTTCGGGAATCCACGCAACCGCCGGCAGAGACAGGCAGAGCGCTGATTTTTATTTTTCTTTGTTCTTTTTTTATTTGCGTCGAGCACCTTGTCCGCCGCAATATCATCCTGTGATATCCAATCTTCGAAGCGCATTAACCTGCGCTCCAAAACTGAATTAAAAAATTCTACAGGACCGGGGTTAAATGTCGACAGCAGCAATAGAAGCCTACATCGGTTTTGCCCAACTTAATCACTAGACTGCGGATCTGTTGGATTATGGATATAGAAGAAACCACACTATTAAAATATGAAATAGAATTTATTTTATGATAATATATCTCTGAAGGCACGTTATGAGGCACGTCTTTGCTCTTCGACAAACTCGACACGAATGACAGCATAGATACAATGTATCATTTGTATAGGCGTTCGTAAGTGGAGTAAAGAATGTGCCTACTAAGTAACAGTAGATTATTTTTGTCAATTTGTTTCTTAAATAAATTCCAACAGGATCTATATGCAATTTACAGCATATAAAAATTTTTTATTTCTTTTGCATCTAGAACATTCAGCCAGATTCTGGCACTGCGCTTTCTTAAAGTTAGTCTATAAAAATTAGAAATTGTGTAAACATCCGCAGTCTACTAATAACAGAGATATTTAATAAATATTCCATTTTTTATCGAACGTAAAATGTGAAAATCTGTATTAATGTTTGCAATATATTTATCGACGTTTCGCTCTTATTTTAGACTATTTTCAACTCACTATTCAATAATATATATTTAAAAGAAAACGTTATTACTTCACAGACGCAATTATTTTTCTTGAAAATGGTCTAAAATAAGACCGGAACGTCGATAAATATATTGCAAACATGTTATTAAATAGTAAGAATTGATCGAACCCGAGCGCCGAAAACATTAATACAGATATTTAATAAATCCGGAAATGGAGAAGCCACTGGGATAAGTGGCCGGCAATTGGCAATATTGGAAAATTAGGGTACGATTTGTCACACGATGGGGTGGAATGGTAGGTAGATAAACGGAGCCCGAATCGAAAGGGAAGATTTGTAGCTCTCGGCGAACTTTGGCTGGGAATTGCCGGCGATTTTTCGGACGGTTCTCCGAGATAAAGGGTGGAAAAGTAATCGCGAGTTGCTGGAGGATGCCGCGGGACCGCAATAAACGATCGTCGAAAGAACGCTCGAGCCCGATAGACGCGTCACTCGCGCGGAAGAAAGCGAGATCTAGTATTTTCGCGAATACATACTTGTACAGGAGGGCCTCTCTTCGAGGTAAATAGTCAAGAATTCTTTTTGCCGCATAATGAACCGGGGGCCTCGTTTGCACGCGACTCCGTTCCTCTACGTTCCGGCTAGTTTATCGAGAATACCTCGCGGCGTGCATTATGTCCTGACCCGGTGGGGTGGAGCGACTGGGTTGTCCACGCGACTATTCTCGGTTCCGTCGTCGATAATTCAACGAGCTTTCGTCACGCGCCCCCGGGAACCAGCGTTCCTCGACGCCGAGGGTGGCACGTTGCGAACGCTTTCGGGGACTTCGCGAGACGGCACCGCCGTTCTGGTTAAACTGTTAATTAAGTGGGACGAATTAATTTGTTCGGGAAGTAGGGGAACGCTTACTTGACGTGTTTAGATGGTGATTGGTATGCTGTTGTGCGTTGGATGCGCTCCGAGTTGTGTTTAAAGTGATTGCATCGATCGATGTTTTAAAGGGACAATGGCATTTTAGCACTTTGATGTGACGGCAACAATTACGGCTCTTCCGATACAGAACTGGGAACACTTACTCGAAGATTTAGACTAGGTTTTTTACGGTAGGGTATTTGCAGAATTGCTAGATTGACACTTGTCTCCCACTCTACCTGTCACCCTCTGCGACGCTATTCCTCCGCGCTTCCGTCTCGGTCCGGCTCGTCACGTGTTTCGTCTCTGTCGTGCATCGTGATCAAAATAAAAGTTTTCTACCTGAATTTCAACAAATTGGAGTGAAATAGACATTTATTATCTTTTTGAGTAACACCAATTTAAAATTCTTCTAATATTTTTACTGTTTTAAATTGCACCTACTTATTTTTTCTGCTGTCTACTATAAGAAAACAAATGAAGCTATCAATTTTTACGTTTCCAACGAGCCCGTTCCATTAAAGGGATTAAACCGACTGCGACTTGGTCACAGTTCATCAGACCAGCCAGGACCGTTTCAAAGCCCTCGACAAGGGGATGCAGCAGATAAGGGCAAGGTAAGGAAGCGCAGCGTCGCAAATAGATTCAAAAGTTCCCAGGGAGGGTTTCGAGTGCAACGTCGATGAGCTGGCAATTTTCAGCACCTCGAGTCACAGAGCGCAGAGGCTCGGCGTGTAGAAGCAGGGGACGAGTAATTCAGTAAAGGATAAACTGGGCGACGTTGGGGCCGATAAACATCGCGGCGGTTGGACGGGGTGCGCGTCGCGTCGCCTCGCGCCGCGCAAAAGGATTCCACAAAGTGGATGATAACGGCGTCGTCGAGCTGCGCGCCGCGATAAGATCCTCTCCGGAGAAATGACGCGAAAAACGGGTTATCCTTCGCAATGACGTTATCGTTTCGTCGGAATCTGTCCCCGTGTGCTCCCTCGTCGCTGCCACCCATACGATAATCGCGTCGCTTCGCGTGCAAAAGGCACAACTGTGAAATCCCTTCTCGCTACTGGCGTGCCTCTGTGTGTACTCTTTGCGCGGAATTGACTCGTTCGCGAACCCAATCGATTAATACCACCTTTTAAACTTTTTCCACTCTGTTACATATAATTTCTTTACACCCCGTACAATGAAAATATTCCGGGCCGAAAGAAATGTCATGGTTCTCGCAGCTAGGACAACGTCGATTGCGAACGGTTAAAGTTTCTACGCGTTTTGTTTTATTAAGCTTTTTGTATCGTTCCATTTGGTAAATGAGCAAATCAATTACCAGTTACTTCAAATTATCCGTCTTCGCGGCAATTTCATCGATCGAAGCAGGCAAATATTTAAACGACGTTGTGCCTCTCTTTCAAGAGCTTCTTAGTGGTCCACTTTGCTAAAATTTCGGTCCATTAGTGGATGCCGCATATAATTCAAATATCGTGCGAACTCGGTAGGCTGCTATATTATAGTTTGCAACACAGTTTCCCCGGCAGTGGTAATTTATTGCAATTCTGGCCGCCGGTAGTTCCTGTTAATATTCAAACTATCGAGTGACGCTTGTTGCTCGATGTATATCTTCGAGGAGCGCCTCTTCGAGGAGAATTTCTTTAGCGAATGGAAATTTCTCGGATTAGTAAAAATTTCTATCTGAGGCATGAATAAAAATAGGGGAAAAGCAGCTGCGGAAAGGAAGAAACGGTGAAATATTCACGCTGTCGCGTGACAGAGTTTCTCGTTGCTTACATACTAAATTCGCGAGGGGGGGGGGCGACGGATTCCGGATCGCTCGGAGCGACTAACAAAGTTGATTCCCGGGGTTTTTCCCCGTCACTTCAGAGTTTACGATAACTCGAGCGGGCCCCCTCGGAACACTCGACATCTCTCTAAACATCGTTCGAGCCCGAAACTGCAACAGCAAATTTCGGTTTGGAATATCAATTCGAGGAACCCGCCGCGTCACGCCACGCCACGCCGCAGCCGTTTCCTGAACGTGTAAAACTTTCTCGAAGAAGAAGCCGACCGGTAGAGGTATCGTGGCTGGTACACGATCGAGATACGAGCCCGTCGTATATTATTTACGATCGGTGAAGGATCGCGGCGAAAATCGCGGATGAAAATCGGTTTTCCACCGACACGTTCCCCCCCCACCCGCCGATCCCCGTGTGCACTCTCTCGTTCGACGATCGAGTTTCATCGAAACGGGGAAGCGCGGAGGAACGCGCGCGGCCTACAAACACTTGTCGACGGTGTAAACAACTTTCCGCTCGGTGTATTTGGCAAGAGCGGTGCGGCGAGCGGGCACGCGTGGACACGGTCCGGTAATTTATTGTTACAAGAATCCCGGATCCGAGAACGCGCGAGAAGCTTGCGCGCTAAGCTCCGCGAGCTCTGGCCAATTCGATTAACCCTTTACCGGTCGCAACTTTTACCGCGAGTGCTGCGATTTAATCGAGATTTTATTCGAGGCAAATTCGACAGAAAATTAACACGCTACCAGCATTCTGTTCCGTTGTTTACCCTCCTTGTTCAAATGTTTTATCAAACGCGACGTATCTCCTTTACATTAGAACTGCGCATCAGAGGAAAATCAAGGGTTCTCGCTAAAAAATAGAAAAAAGTTTCAACGAGTAGTTATGCCGTCCATTTACAGAAGCTGATTTTGAACTCTAGCGTGCCTCTTGGTTCGAAAACGTACTTGCAAGTAGTTCCAAAATACTTGAATTGGAAGCTACCTCTATGCGCCCACGAGTCTACTTGAAAGTATTGCTTTTCTTTCTCGAAGTGCTCGTGAAACCAGCTGGATTCGAACCTACTTGTAATATACTTGTTCTTAATTGTGACGATCGATGCGTTCGCTGCCCCACTTGATTAACAGGTTTTATTTTCAGACGTTGCGCAGCGAAAGCTCGATACATTGACTCAGAAAATTGAAAGAGACTTTAACAATGAATTGGGTACTATTTGATGAATTTTCTGTGCAGTTTATTGACCCGTTCGCTCTAGCGGAACGAATCGATTTGGCAAACGAGCGGCTCCTATATCGCTCGGGCATCGATTCTGGTTTTCCTCGGGCCGCCGCGGTGCCGCGCCGCGCCGCGTCGACTTTAAAAACGGTTTTCTGGCATCGTCGGTGTTTCGAGCGTCGCGACGCCTCGCTTGGCCCATTGTGTCGTGTTCCAGGGGCCAGTGACCCGCGTTTTCGTGCCCCGGGCCAGCTACGTTCGAAGGAAAGCTTGCGAGAGCTTGCGAAAGAGCTACGAACCTCTTTCTCACCTTTCTCGAATTACAAGACTAAACTTTTGCGAATCGAACGGGGCTGCTTCGGACTATGGCAGACCATGATTCGCCATCGAAAAATTTTCGTTTGAATCGAACGGTAACGAGGAATCGCGACGAGGAACGTTCGACGAAACGGTCGTCGCCGTAATTTTATCCTGGTTTGCGCAGTTGCACTTTACCCGGTGCACGAACGCCTCCTCTTACCCTCTTCTCTTTTTCAGCCTTTCTATTTCGGTTTCCCGTAGATTACAACCGGTAGCGCGGACCCGAACTATTATTAGGCGACGCTGCTCCCTCCTTCTAGATCGTATTATTTGTTTGACCTCGCTTTCGCCTGCGTCTCCGTGTTTCACGAGCGCTCTCCTGCTCCCGAAAACAAGCAGCCGCTCGTGAATCAACCGGGTTTATAATATAAAATCGATCCGTGATCCACTGCGTTCGATCAATGTCTCCCGGTGCGCGTAGCTACGGTGGAATTTTCGAATTTCGACTGCGACGATTTGTTCTCCGCCGTCGGGACCACCTTCCGCGCCGTTACTCTGAGTCACCAGAACGAACTATGACGAGGCAATGTAGTCGGTAGTCCTCCATTTTGATATACAGGTTGTTCCGAAATTGTAGGATTACTCGAAATTCTCGGTAAAAGTGCATGTTGATGGGTCCTTCGCTATTTTGTAAGGTTGCACTTTGTTTTGTGATGCATCGACGCAGATGGAGATTGATGGTTCGATTAATTCCTGGCGAGCTTTTAGCGTTTTCACAGTGCTCGATGGCTGAAGAAAATCAGTTTGCTGGTTCCGGTGTCCTGACAGCGACGCTTTGTCTCTTTATAATCCCAATTAAAAGATAAAAGAGATTTCAGAGGTATAAAAAGATGCGAATCTAGTTAATTTAAATCTTGATGAACAATTATTTCTGTCGCAAAGTGGTAATAAAAGAATGGAGAGTCTATTAAAGAAAGTGAAGTGGAATGACATCTTCCATAGCATTGTGAAGCATTTGTAATATTCTGCCACGAGACAATTTTAAAGTGATAATCAAATCAAAAAGTGGTATGAGATATTTCAATCTATATTTGGGTTGGAATCTTACACGTTTTAAGGGACTACTTTTGGAACACCCCGTATAAGCTTCCGCAAACCACTGTAATTGGGATTGTCTTTTAGATTTCAAGCTACAATTCGCAGCAGTGATGCGAGTGTGCGGGAAGTGTCACTCGAACAAACTGATTTAATTATAGCCCGCACGTCTCCTCGGTTCTTTCTCTTCTAATTCCGTTCTTATCGGAATTGTCACGCTCTTGTTTACCTCTCCGGTCTACTTTTTCTTCGTATTGCTCTTCGGTTACCTGTGTCAGCCGATACTTGTTCTAATTGTTATTTTCTCCCAGAGAGAGAGAGAGAGAGAGAGAGAGAGAGAGAGAGAGAGAGAGAGAGACAGAGAGATATCCGCTTACTGTGGCAATATTTTCTCCCACGTCCGGAGGGTTGTTTGTCATACGTTGGCTACCTCGTGTCTTCAAAGTTTCAAGCAGAGAGTCAATTTTATTCAAAATTGTATATACATTTAATTCAGAAAGTTCTGCGAAGATATATTCATTGAAAAGGAATTAAGTATTTTCTAGCGGTGCTAACAGTTGGAAAATAGCTAATTTCGAACAATCGAAAAACCTGACTATGGAAAAAGCTTGACCTCGTGTCCCCTCACCCACGCCCCTCCGTTTCTCTCGTTCTTTCGGACGATTAATCACCTTTTGCTTACCTTCCCGAGGAAAACACCTGGCCGATCATCAGTCTGCTTGTTCGCTTGTAGCACGCAACAGCTATCGCTTGTCAGTAGAGAAAACAAATGATCGGGAGTAGAACCGAGTCCGCCAAATAATCATTTTCGCGAAACTGTTCCGACAGGATCAAACCGTTGGGTTCGTAGAAAAGTAAGGTCGCTAAATAACCACCATGAAAAGCATATTAGCAATGTCTCGATCTTGTACTGTGACTATGAAATTTTCGGCGAAATTACCGTGCGAGTACTCTATGGTTTATCCCCGACGCTATAATAAAGTTGGAAATATTTTTCTGCATCAACGAGGCATAGTTCTCCGAGTTGCAGACAGTTTAGAGACTCTGTGTTCCCAACGGACGATTCCGGTCTGCTTCGTACGTTTCGTAAGTGTTTCGAGCGAATGAAATTTTATCTGCTTAAACTTTTCACCGATAGAAATTTTTCATATTTTTTCAAGTCAAGAATTAACGATACTGTATCGAAGCGATTCGACCACGTGGACAATAGCAACCGCTGCCAACGAACGCTGAACCTCATCCCCCGATTTCTATCAGTCCTGTCGATGCCTCTCTGTGACCTCGAACTATCCAGATCGTAAACAGCTCGTGAAATGCTCTAGGGGAAGCATTAGCGAGAGTGTTAAGCTAAATAAACACTACGCGGGGCCGAGTGGCGTAGGAGGGGATGGGGACGGCGACTGCGTTTACAATGGTAACGAGTGGTGGGAACTCGGGGTGGGCGGATAGTAGAGCTCGAGTGTCTCGCGACTAAACTCCTTAACCGACGGTTTTCGGCACCGGGGATAATTCGACCTAGCCCGCAATCGAGTGCTTGCACACTGGCGGTCGACCGTTTGTCGATGCACCGATTGTTGTTTCACCGACTGTATTCTGCGTTACTCTCGATTTCTGCCTGCCTCCGATCAAGGTGTCTAATAAGTCAATTGCCCCGTTAGTCGTATCTTGACAATTATTTAACCCTGTTAGCGATACTTTTGGCGATACTTTTGCAAATCGAAAGTATTTGACCAATTTGATGGATTTACTATGGTTTGGGAAAAAGGTCATAAAAAGCAAAATAAGAATGATCTTCACAAAATTAAAAAAGGAGCATATTACTAAATAAAGGGAGAATAAATCAATGCCAATTGTATTTCAATATTTGTTGAAATAGTGTTGTCTCGCGATGCGAATAGTACTGCGATGCGTTTGGATGAATCAATTTTTTCTGGGACTTATTTCTGGCAATGGTTCAAAGAAATACAGATCCAATAGTATAAACATCGTCAATACACCGATGTGACGTCGCTTACTTTAATTCCTGCCGCAAATTCCATCAAAATTGCGCAATCGAGCCACCAGCGACGCCATCCTTGGCGTCTCAGTTCTTTAATGAAGCGATAATTGGTTTCCTTTTGTCCGTCTCGTCGCGAGTCGCATCGTCTCGTCCCGTCTCGTCTCGTCTCGTCTTGTCGCGCCGTGTTAGACGCTTTTCTCGCGAGGAACTTATTACATTGTACGGCTCCTCCGTCGGGCTTCTTTTCCCGCGGCTTCTTTGTCCCCCCGGATAACCTCGTTTCTTATGAATTAATCTTGACATCGCCCGGGAACTTGCTCTCTTACGTCGGCAGACGTCGAGCTTCCGCGCGGACGCCAGGTGAACGTAGAAGTTTAATGAGGATACGCTCAGGAAAACCCGTCAGGGGGAAAGAATCCCTTCCACCCTTGCTCCGTTTCACCCTTCTATCCCTATACTTCTCAACCCCCGCCTCCGCCACCCATACGAATTCGGAAGGAAATCGCTCGAAAGGCTCACGGTGCATTAGCCAATGTCGAAGCTGACTTATGGGTGACCCTGCGTCGTTGCTCACCTGCCAACGCGCGAGATCCGGTTCTTCGGGGTTAATGATCTATACGAAGATACACGGGGCTGTCATTAATTGCTCCACATCGGGCCGAAGAATCTACTTTACCTGGGTAATGTCGAGGTACCAAATGTTGGCTTTCCTCGCAAAGGCTTTCCTCAAACAGCAAACGCGAAGAAATAATAATAATATATACTTTATTTCAGCCTCACGGCTAAGAAATTGGACTTGGTTTACATAAACCTAACAAATACAATTCTGTCTTAACCTTTCGTTCATCCATTCGTTCATTCTCTCACTGATAACTCTGCTTCCCAGTGTTTGTTACTTCTTTCTTCTATCTAAGTATACTAATTGTAAGTATCTACGTAACTATTTATTGCACTTCCTTATTCTTTGGTTTTTCTATTCCCCTGTCCCCTCATAACGATACCCCTTCCTCCTCCTTCTTTTTTCTTTCCGTATCCAGTTTCCTTAACCCTTATGTCAATAACCAAAATTTCTACGATATTCAATGATGACTTTATAGTTTCAATGCATATTCTTTATTTGTCAAGTGTAGGTTAATCTATAACGATTCAAGAACATGCGTAGAGGAATTAATTCTGGACACTTCTAAATTTTTACTTAAATTTCGCATTTATTCAAATTATTTAATGTATAATCATTTATATATCATATTCTAATCATTGTTTTCTAATTTTAGGGCGTCGCTTATATAAAAAAATCAGCAAAAAGACCATTTGCAGCCATACTTTTAATATACAATAAAAATTACAATTTCAACACAACAAAGAACGTATAAAAAATTAATAATTCGTTGGATTTCCTTTATTTTTTATTTATATTTTGTTATTTTATATTCGCATCATGTGAATACAACGTTTCGTGTTGCCCGGCGTTTCAAATTAAAATTTTAAAACATTATAGATTAGAATAAAATGACTACGGTGTCAATTTAGCATAGCAGAATACATGTACATGTTCTGCACAAATATGAAATAAAGAATATTTTTATTCTTAATAATTTACATAATTTCGATGTTTATCAACAAAAATGTTAAAGAAGTTTTTAAGAGAAATTGAAAGTGGATACCCGGGTACCCAGTTATTGACATAAGGGTTAACCAAACTTCCTCCCTCTTTCGACTTTCCTATAGTGCCTTACCAAATGCTCTAATGTATCAAACGTGTCCTCTCATAGGTCATAGTTCCTTCCCTCCTCATTTTTCCAATACCGCAAACGCGACAGAATAAATGGACGGCTATCTCAGATTTTCAAAACAAAAGACACGATGTTCAGTCAACGCGTAAACGGAAAAACGTGTAAAACGAATCGCGTTAATCCGAGGATCCAGCTTACCGAATATCGTGCCTCTTTGTTCAGCATCCGGCAGACAGCTGCGTCTTTGCAACACGATCGACCCAGCTAGTTTTAACAATGCGTTCCTCTCTGGCAGACGGCTCTTGGAGCCACCCTTATCGTTTAACCGTCGCATTTCCCGGGAACTCGGGACCCGGGCCAGGCGATCGTGTCTCTTCCTACGGGTAGTTTCCGGCAGCAGGGTGCGTGCCTCCGCCAGTAATCACGTGCACGAACTAATTTCTCCGGTACACGCTTCGTGCGGCCGGCTTCGAAGCGCGACGCCCGGAAACGTGCTAAGAAACTCTTATGTCCGGCGCCCTGGCTCCTGATCTACGAGCCTTCCCTTCCCTTGCTGTCTGCGAGGAGCAGCGTCCCCTGCGGTTATTGAAAACCCGCAGAGAGGCCACAGGCACTAACTCTCGACGCTGCGATCGCTGTTTCTCGGTGTTTTTGGACATCGATGCCGATAACACCGAAAAACTTGCAGATTTTCCAACTGAAAATTTCCTTCTTCAAACGCAACATTCTTGGACTGTCGCAAGCGAGTAACGTACAGAGCGTCGGCGAGTCCCAATTTCGTGGGACAAATCTTTTCCGCGTATTTCTCGGAAATTGTGTAAGCGGGCGAAGTCGCGGTTCGCGGATCGCGCGCGCTGCGAGAATTGCAGTCTCGCGAGCGTGGAGCCGGGTAAATCGCGCGAGCAGCGAGACACAACCGCTGCGAATCGATGCGTGAACAGTCGACGATCAAAGGGCCGAGCGATCGTTTCGCCGTGGGTTCCTTTGTGTGACGGCCGAGTCGCCAACAACGACGCAAAGTGCACTCGGCTAAAGTGGACGCGGATGGCTGGTCGAGACGAAATTAACGAGCCAGGATCCGTGGAGGTCCTGAGACGGGTCCGGGGTAGACGAACCAACGGGTCGAGGCTGCGAGTAATGGCGCGTCTGATCCCAGCTAGCGAGAGAGGGGTTGCTCGTGTGTTCGATCCGAAATTTATGCCAGCTCGTGAATAGAACCCGGCGCGGCGCTTTGCTAAAACTCTGTCGCATCGTGCCCGGTTCGCGTTAGTTCTTTCACTTATCGCTCCACCCTCTTCCGAGAAGGTCGTTCGGCAACTTTGCCCGTCTCCTTTCAGCAGAATTCGGCCGATAAAAATTCTCTCCATCCCTCTCTCACCCCCCTGCCCCTGGAGAACGTGTGCATCGATTTTCATGTCGTAGCGGAGTCGTCGCGAAATTAACGCGTTAATTATTCCAGCCTCGTGGAGCGGATCGATCAACGAGCAGTTCATGTTACACAGACGTTTCTTGGAACGTCTCTCTCTCTCTTCCTCCGTTTACCTCTCTCACTCTCTTCCTATTTCGCGAAACTCGCGATTAATTAGAGACGAACGGCCTACATTTTTCCTTTCAGCGACAATTTCAATCAGCCGTAAGATCCGTAAGGCTCTTTCGCGTAACAGGCTTTGTAATATTTCATGAAATTTCGCGCGAAAGCGCACGTGCCTCTGGCAGCGGGCGTTCAACGCTACATCTAGCTGCATCGGTCAAATTACCTGTCTCATGCATTTTTTAATTCGGGATTATTGAAACTGTCGTGATTTTTTCCGTGGAAAATGATCGAACATCAAAGTCTAAGGTCAATTTTGTAGTTTTTACGAAGCAGTCCGCGTGGACAATTTTGGCAGATTTAGAATTGAATAATTTTCGAAGAGGAGTAGACAACGGAGGCGAAATAACAAGTTACATTCCTGCGAAAAAAACAGGAGCAAGACGGATTCCCTTCTCCGTTCTCGGCGAGCAATCCCGAAGCTCGAATAAGCGGAAATCGCGGGGGCCGAATGTTTTGCTTCGAGCGTAGACGACTAAATCCATCGTGTTCGGGTATCTACGCTCGAAATTTCCTCGCCGAGTCCTCCACTCGTCGAGCGACCCAGTGGAAACGGTCTTGCTTTGGTCAGACGCGCGCAGATCCGACACTAGCTTCCTCCTACAAATTAAACTCGCATGGAAACGAGTGGAACCAGTACAGTAAGCGTCGAGCAGGATCGAAAGTGGCATCCAGTGTAACCGCGGCCTAATTTGCGAGCGTTTCACTGAAATTGTTAGTCACGCGTTTTCGGTCGCGGGCTCTTCCCAGTTCCGTAGCTCCGGGTAAAATGCTGACTTCAGCGTGGCAGTTGCGGTCGGGCCTCTAAATCGCGGAAAGCCGATAGAGGCGCGTGTATGTCCGCGCGTCAATGCGCCTAAGTAGCTTGAAAAAGTTCGAGGCAGTCTTTTCATCGCGCCCGGCCATCTATCTTCTTCGTGGCGTATACATCTCGCGGACCGTACCACGCTACGCGCTTTATCAGCCGGTTTCTTCCGACGGGATGGCTCCGGAAGAACGCGCGACGCCGCTGTTGCTGGCTTATGGTTAGACTGATTTTCTGCATTTGTTACCGACACGAGGGGAAATGAGAAACGGTGAGAATTTTGCAGAATTTTAAGGACACCGTTACAGAGAATTTATTCCGACATAGATGGGAACATGACACATAAATAAAATCATTAGTAAGTACATCAGCTACTTATATTTGAAAGTGTACCACTTATGGACTCGGAACGGTATTGTTGCGATAAATATATTTTCTCTGTTTCTCCTTGTTTAATACACGCTTTTGCACGAGAGAATTTTCGCTTGAGTCAGTATTACTACACTTTAAAAATTTCCAGCTTTTTCTCTCCGCTGGTTTTACGTTCACATTTCGGAATTATATCGCAGCATTAAAAAGACAAAAAAAAATACAGGGGGATCACTTTTACGTAAACTAGTAATATTTTAAAATGTATCGTGCCCCTACCCCCCGCCCACAAAAAAAATCTTCAGGGGAAGTTTAGACGGGGGGATCACAGTAAATATATTTCCCCTTTTCTCGTTTTTCAATGCACGTTTTTACGCGAGAAAATATTTGCATATTTCGCAGCGAGGAATATTTAACGCGTCGACTGCCTACCCGACAACCGCGAAAATTTCACGGAATCAAAGTAATTTATTTGATGAAACGGAACCAGGAAAGTTATGATTTATTACAGTGGTTATCCAATTATAGTTGAATGAAAACAAAATGTTCTGAATGCGAGGGGAATCGTGCGTTTCTGTTAAAATATTTCCAACGGGCACTTTACATACAAGTATAATGATTTTATTGTTGTTTCAAGCTGAAGCGGTTTTGCAATGATACTTCAGTGAATTGCGTGGCAAAAATGTTTCACCTAACCTATCAATTCAGTGTACATTGATCAGATGTTCCAGCAAAAATTTATTTAACGCTAACCCGTGATTATCGAAATTACAAAGACGCTTCTATTAGAAACAATTAAATAAATTTCATTCGAGCAGAGCTCGGTATAAAAATTACGAGAAGTCTAAATAAATTCCAGGTGAGGGGCCGGGCACGTGTCGCGAGCGATTGAAAATTGCATTCAGTATAGCCGAGGCGTTAGGCTAGCGAGATGCTAAAACTGCTCGAGACAGAAAGCGTGTTTCGGATGGAAAAAAGAGTCCCGCGCACCGAAAAGAAGGGGCGTTTCCTCGTTTTTCGGCGGATCGCACTCGACGCCTGTCGGTCGCGCGAAACTTCTCTGTTTCCCCGCCCATCCTGTTCGGTGTGAACGCGCCCTAAAAGCTGGAAACGCGCGCGGGACGCGCCTTTTCCTATTCTTTGCCCGGCCACGTTTAAATTAGAAATACCTTAGCGGCAGCTTGCTGCCGGCCGAGACGACGCCGCGCCGCAGCAACGCTGTTGCAAGAAAGTCGCGTCTCGGCAACTCCACGCTGAAACCCGACACCGTACTCCTATAGAGCAATTTCTCCGAGAACGTTTCGCCTTCGACCATGCACGCAGGAGCTTGCGAGACGTTGCATTGGCGTCGTTGGTCTTTGGAGGGAACTCCGTTTTCCAAGTTCTTAGTGTCTACTTACTCTTCTCTGCGATGCTAGATATCGATTGTCTGCGATTATTAGATTTTTTCTGGCCTCTTCATCCTTTGTGCACCACTATCAGTTTACTTCTCTATCATATCACCTTCCTCTCTGTGTATTGCTATTTCAATCATGTACAGGTAGGCACCATACATTCTTCGAGCAAAATTAAAGAAAAAATTTGTCTGCATAAGTATTTGTGAAATTTTATTGATTTCTATAAAATAAGTATACATTTTAACAATTTGGAACATATCACAGATAGTATTTCTAGAAATGTTTTGAAAATTTTCCATTCGTCAGCTTTTTATTTCTGTTTCTGTCAGCCTGGGGTGCATTTGGACTCCTTGATGACTTAGACTTGTAGAAATTTTCCAGCTATCTTCAATTTTTCAGAAATCAAGAACTATAAATGAATAAAATTAAGAAATCAAATTCGCAATAAACATGACTGCTATTCGAAGCAGCAGAAAAGTATAGATCGAAAGGGTTAACTTTTTTGAAAATTTGTTAACAGAACTCGAACAGTATCAATGCGTCTATCCCGAGATGTGCAACCATAATTCCTGGATTTTTCGGGATCGATTCGCTGACCTCCCGTTCGACAGTACACACAATATCGATTTTCTATCGAGTCGATTTTCCGCGGGCGTGGGCCGCGCGGGCTTGATTAAACATTAAAGAATCGCCGTCGAACCGGCGGTGCCGCGACGCAGAGAGTTCATTACTTTCCGAGCACATTTCGGGTAATTATGTCGGCGAGCGAGTTTAATTCCATTAACTTACGAAATTCGACCGGGCTCGTTTCATTCGGATAATAAATTAATATCCCTGATAGCCGAAATATCCCGTCGAAATATAATAACGCATTGTCGCGATATTTTGGCTGGCCTGGCGCGGCGGAGTGCGCGTCGGCCAATCGGGTCAGGGGATTAACGATAGATCCACGGAATACTATTTTATGTTACACTATAAAAGTAGCGATACCGTGTTTGGCCGGAATTATGACAATTTTGGTGCGGGTATATTCAGAGAAATAAATTCCATTCAGCGAGTAAATTCATCTGTACTATCCGGATAATTGCAAACTGAAATCATCATTCGCGCCTATGCCTTCCAACGAAGGCAAATGATTTTTATTGTCCGTGAAGAAGGAACTTGTAAAATAAATTAGTAATTGCAAAATTGCGTTGCCTAGTCGAGTTAATTTGGTAAACGCAGTACCTTCGAGATGAATCTAAAGCAAACCAGCCGATGAAAAATGACGCCCGAGTCGTGACGACAAACAGTGCCGGCATTTAGAGCACCGATGCGACGGAGCCATTAAATTAGCCGTGGAAAAAGAAACACGAAAGCGTGGGTCTCAAACACGACGGCTACCCAGTCCTCCCTGAAATTACTGGCAGAATCGAAGGTAAATTGCGTCTGCTCATTCATTGCGCAAGAAGGAGGACCGTGCAGCAAAGCGAAGGAGTGTTCTTGTTTGCCTTCTTCTCCCGGTGTGCTGTGCCATGCCGGCGCGGCGCGGCACAGCGCAGCGGTCTAATATCTGTCTATAGGTAGCAGTACCGTCGCGAATATCGAGCAGTATCGATAGACACATTGCCCTCGTAACGTTCCACGGCAAACCGTTTCCTTTAATAGTATAATCTACCTTCTTGCTGCGTTGCCTGCTGTGCTGGCAATTCACGGAAATTATTACGGAAAACATTGTCTTAACGATCCGTAATGAATGCCGTCTTCTTCTTCGTTAAAACTCCTTGTTTTCAGCGTCCTCGGGTACATTCGTCAGTTTCTACAAAAGTCTTATTCAAGACAAATAGCTCATAAAAACGTACATAGAAATTAAGAACGATGAAGATCAAACGAAAATTTTGTTTGTTTCTACTTTGTCAAAATCAAGGAAGATATTCTGGGGACCACACTTAACTGAGACGCTCTGTACGAAGGAGACGCATGCTCCGCAATTTAACGTCGATCTCATCTCGCGACAAACGCCTAAATTTAGACCCCAGCAATTTGTCCAGGAACGATTCGTCTAGATGCGCATCGTCTATCTGGGAATTTTGTTAGAAACGAGAGACCGTCGCGCGCGTTTCTGGGAAGAAGCCTGAATTTTAATGTCTGGTTCGGGCGTATCGAGCGGGTCTGGCTTGTCGCATTAGGGGACGAGGTTTCGCGTATTCTCCGGCGCGTCAAAGGAGCCGCAGCCCGAAGCGATTCGCGTCGCGTCTCGTCGCATCGCGTCCCGGAATCTACGAAGCGTCGCGCGAAGATATTCGGGGTAACGTCCCCGGGCTCGGGAAATCGAAAAGAATGGATTCCCGGGCGGTACGCCCCTGGCGAGGAATATATTCAACCAGATAAGTCCGCTCACTCGATAAGGGCGCGTTTTTGAAATTGTAATCGGCGATCCGCGCCGTCGTTCATTCCTGCCCGCGCCCCGAGGAAAATCCTGATTTCTGCGGACGCGGCGCGCGCGAAATCTCGCTGGCTCGTTTTTTTGCCGACTTCGTTAACATTAGAGCCACCAAACCAATCGATACTGATAAATATCCAATTTTTCTGTTCACGATTGTTGAATTTGTGAAGCTTCGTGAAAAATTCGTTTCTTGACTGCATTTATTTAATCTAAAGTAACAGAGAGGGACTTACCACTGCCGGTCAGATTAATTCTGGATACTTTTAAATTGTTTACTTTAAATTTTGCATTTATTCAAATTATTTAACATATAATCATATATATTTTCTATTCTTATAATTGTTTCCTAATTTTAGGGCGTCGTTTATATAAAAGAAATCAGTTAATATACAATAAAAATTACAATTTCAGCTCATTAAAAGAAGTACGAAAAAATTAATATTTCGCGTTGGATATCCTCTGTTTTTTATTTATATTTTATAATTTATATTTTATAAATTCACATCATTCGTGTTGTCAGGCGCAAAAACAAAAACAACACAGTTTAGATTTTCTAAAATAAAAATTTTAAATCATTTACAAACCAAATCGTGTAAAAATATTAAGTATAAACATTATAGAATACAATAAAAATATTATGGTATCAATTTAATATAGCAGAATATGTATACATTTTCTGCACAAGTATGAAATAAAGAATATTTTTATTGAATGTATCCAGAATTAATCATGTTTCCACCAGTTTCGTTTACAATTCCACCAGTGTATATTTCATTTCACAATTATTAAAATTATAAAGTGACTTACATGGAAATTGATTTTATCCAAGCACATATTGAAATAAAAATTGCACAAAATCTAAATAAACAGGGCTTTGTAATATTTATAAACTAAGATATTTTAATCGCTTTTAGTGCTGGGTTAGTGTAAACAAACTTTAGCTAACAGATTCGAGTAAAAATGTGCTCTCGAACTTTGCAGCGGAGGTTTCGGAGTTGGACTGTGTGGTCAAAGCAGAAACGGTAAGGTTGTTACACTATGCAAAACATACAATATCGAAAACCTCGCGGTCCACGTGAATCGGATAATCCAACAGCATTCTCCAGGGCAAACCAACTGCAGAATCGCGATTATTGTCAAGGCTCGCAGCGTTCTCGAGCAACGAAGATGGGCTCGGGACGTATGTTTCGAAAATTGGACCGGTTCGGAAGTTCACGAGCTCCTCTCCGATCGATCGTGGTCTCTCCGTGTGGCTGGGAATCGGACGCAGGGAACTGCGAAGTCCTGCTCGCAGAATCGCGTTCTAGATTCCGGAAGTTTGTCCCCGCGAAGGGAAAGTTCCTCGGGATGTATCGGAGTCGGTGAAATTCGGGGCTGACTGGGCTCGATCCGTCGGGTTCGAACAAAGAAGACAGAACCTATCGAACAAGGAGCGACCAACGAGAAAACGAGACTCGATTCCGTCGACGAAGCTCGATTCCGTCGACGGAGGGTCTCGTCCGTCGCTGTCGCGTCGCGTCGGTGTTATTAAACCGCGTTGCGTCGACGGATAAGTGGCTCTCACAGTGTTCGGTTCCCTGCGTTCGGAAGTAACGCTTTAACAGGAAGGCGGCGCGGCGGCAGTTGCGATTCTTGTCTCAGACTACGATGAGAAACAATACGCCGTTCACGGAACGAACGAACGCCTACGCTACGATCCTTGCTGCGGGAAATACGAGAGGCTGGATCGCGTTTCGGAACACGAGGCAAGGCGACGACGGGCAGTCGCGTGTCAACGGGACGGTGTAACGAGAGTTTACGTCGAGCAAAACTATGGGAGACTCGAGAGAAACGGTACCCGTGACTTGAGATCAGTGGAGAGGTGAATGGAGAGATTTACTGGCTCGCAACGTAAACCTGCAGAATCGGAGCCATTCAAAACTCCGTGATCTGCAATATAGTTGGAATTCTCTCTCGTATTGCAGCAATTAAAGTCTGTTAACACTTCGCTCTTGTAGGATTGACACTATTTTTTAAGAAAAACAAATTTTATTAAGATCTGCCGGGTATGAGAATGTTACACAAATTATCCTTATAATAAACTTGGTCTTTTCTGTTCCTGTATTTAAGTAAATTGTTTTGATTTTGTGTGATTTTTCTGGTCATTGGCATGGCACTCAACGTACCATACAGTGGGACCAGAACTCCACGAGTGGACACATCGAGCCTTGATCGGTCCCGATAGGGTTCGAATGGGTTTCCGCAGCAGGACCTCGCGAGGAAGTGTTGTTCGGTTTATTTCGCAGGGTGTGCTAGTTTCCAATGAAACGAGTGGGAAGATTAGAGAGCAACGTCTCGGTAGCCGAGCTAGACAGGCGCAGACCTCTCGAGGAATTAGGAAAGCAGGAAGAGGATGCTGAAAGCGGGAAGAGGGATGAAGGGAAGGGGAAGAGAAGCCACGGGGCGCGCGAAGTCTGCTGGGTCTCCGGTAACGCGAAGTGGCACCCTCTAAACTCGAAAACGCAAAAGAGGCTGGAGGGTAGGGCTGGATGTAGGAAAGAGAGAGACGGGTTCTCCGCGTATCGGTGAAGAGGAGGCCGTGAGAGGAGAGGAGAGAAGAGAGAAGATGCGGTGGCAAGAAGCAGACGCGCTGGGACACGCGATGGAAAGAGAACCTGAGGAGAACGGGGAGGAGGAGATGGTTCGGGGGAGGGGTGGAGGACCGAGTGTTTGCCTAGCCGGGGCACGAACCCCGTAAATAGAATCCCATTAAAGCCTTGACGCGTTGCCGCCCGTCCTTCTCTCCTACAGATATACGAGAACGTACGTGTACGAGGAGAGTGGAATGGGGAGACGAGCAGAAGAGGAACCGGTGTGGATCTCAGGCACCTGCACACAGTCTGGTCTCGGTAGAGAGGGGGAGAGAGAGAGAGAGAGAGAGAGAGAGAGAGAGAGCGAGTGAGAGGGCGAGGGGGTGAGAGGGAGTCCGAGGGAAGAAACGTCGCGGCCGAATAATGCCAGCCACCTTCGGGAGGAAAGCCCGATGGAATCGAGAGTGCCACGGCAAGCTCGTCCCCTATCCTACAAGCTCCCTACGATTCTCTTCTCCAATCGTTCTTGCTCTCGCGATAGATTTTGGGGGTGAGACCCGCTCTCGCTGAAGCGTTCTCAACCGCCTGAACCTGACGGACGAGGAAATTGCCCTTGGAGGCTGTGTTTTGGCTCTAGGAGCCAAGATACCACGCCTATCTTCAACATCGTATAAAAATAAGGGTATAGACGATCTTCTAGCGATGGATTTCTGCTTTTCTTTATGATGTAGAAGATACAGGATGAAGATTGCACTGTAGGATTCTGTCTTGGGTCAACTGAAATTTTGGCTGAGTAGAAATCAAGAGCAATCAAAACCACTCCCATTTAAAGCACTTTTCACGATGGAGTTGTTTACAACTTCATAAAATTACTAAAAAAAAAAGAAAACAAACAAAGATCACCGAAGTGTATTGATTGGTGTCCAGGAGTGAATGGCGATCGAAGCGACCAGGAACTCGGTGCAAGCAAGTTCTTCCCGGACGAGACGCAAGTTGCGACAACCGGCCGCGCGTTACGAACCCAACATCTCTAGATCGATCGATCAATTTCCAACGACGTGGATGCACGACGTCCAAGCCAGGGAATCCTTCGGGAATCGGCGTGTGTAACGAGGAAACTCTCGTAGGAAGCGGCGAAAGGGATGAGCGGGTAGAATTCTCCTTCTTGGTGAGAGGGTCGGGGCGGGCGCGCGAGCGCGGAGAAAATGCGGGAAATAGATCGCTAAACAAATAGAAACGGGAAGAGACAGATTGAAAGGACGAAGAAATTGATGTGCGAGGGAGGCGGAAACGGGGACGGAAGACTCTGAATGGAGTGCTCGATTGGCGAGCCTCTGCCGGGGCCGACCGAAGTTGAGAATAGAGCGAGAATCTCGCGTTTTTAGAAGCTCCAGGTTCTTCTCGGTTGCCGAGGAAAGTGGAACTCGAAGTTCGGGTACGCGGGAAAAGTGGGAGCATCCTGTTAGTTGTGATAGGAAGATGCATACCGGAAAGGAGAAGGTCTGGGCGTCGTAGAAAAGTGTCTAATTTGCTCTAACTGTGCGCAGAAGGCACCTAGTGGGCGTGGTTTAGTGGCTCCCGACTTCGAAGGAGTCAGGACAGTGCCCAAAATGGCAATATTTACCCGTGTTTGATTGGAAGTAGGCGTGGCACAGTGGCCCTCGACTAATGAGGGTGCTAAAACAGCGTCTTATAGAGTACATTATTTCTTCATTAGACGTACACTAGTTCCAAACAAGCTATGTTGGGCCATCGGCAAAAAAGGCGGAAAAATTCTCGGGTGCGGAGAAAGAGGTTGTTGTTCCCGTTGTTGTCATGGAGTCGGCGCACCAGGCGACGTCCGACGTCACGTTCGCCCTCGACGACGACGCGTCTCCGACGGAAGCGACGTAATTACGCATTAAAGAGGCCGCGGCTCGATCAAAAATTCCAGAGCCCTGCGGCGGACGCGTGCCGGGAATAACATTCGTCCGGGAACAACAGACAACGTCGAATATTTCCCGGCGACGTTCCCCGGGATAGGCTTCATTGGTCTAGGAAGAAGATCTCGCCGCGGCGAAGGAGGACGCGAGTAAAAGCGTCCGGGAGATTCTCGTGGGTGCTCGTGGTCGAATTCATTCCATAATGCACGGCCCGTTACCGGGGCTAATATTTCAAGGAGAAACGCGCTGCCCCCGTGCAGCCCCGAGAATTCCTTATTACTTATTAAACGAGACATCGCTAAATGAACGCAACTTCTCGTGATAATTTCATCGGACGTCCCTGTTTGATGCATGCGCAGCCAGACCGCGACGAATTATTAATCGCCTACCGCGCTTTGTAATCCGCACTCGAGACAGCGGAATTTATTCGCGAACCGTCTTGCCGAGGTCTGAGACGGAACACGGCTCACCTCTACGGCCAACAGCCACTTGTTTTCTTCAATTATTATGTTGCTGCGCTTAGTCGAGAGCTAATTAATGAAACGTCTTTATCGTGATCCCTCATGGAGTCGAGCGCCCGCGGGCTTAAATGGAGTTGCGCGATCTTTGTAATCGCTTTTGCTGGTTCTACGGCTGCGAACTCGTCCGGGTAGAATTATATTTCTCTGGACAAGTGTTGTACAATAGTTCAGGCTTTATAATCAAGTTGCCAAGAATGCTGGAGAGCTCTGATCCCTTTAGGAACAATGATACACGTGTGCACGTTTAGCTTTTATTTCGGAATGAAAATTAGTCTGAGTGGAAAGTACATTGGAATCTGCTGGAGACCTCTCTGAATTCTCTCAAACTCCACTTTGTACAAAGATCGTATGGAACATTATAAACATAAATTTCTTCGATAAACCAACTATTTCAGTTGAAGAAGAGGCTCACCCAAATATGATTGGCATGTCTGCCAATTCACTAACAGCCCAAGAAAGACCCTAAGAACACAATAGAATATCTCCCCTTTCTTTTATTCGTACAACACATTTTTCTTTATTCACCCGTCTCCAACGATTTATTCCGCAGGACCAATCTAATAGATCTTCAAGACATAAATCAAGGACTACACCAATTTCGTCCGAGGTTATGGGACAAGCATAACCGGGTGGTCCAGGCATCACGAAGGACCCAGAACACCGATCCTTAATAAATGCACATACATTCGAAAACGAGGGAGCGCGCTACGATTTCTTTCGTTTCCGAAGCGCGTAGAGCAGCCACCAGGCTCGAAACTGTCGCGTAGAAAGTGGAGAATAGGATCGCGCGTTCGCCCCGGAACCGGAAACTGCTAGCGAAATCTGCTGTTCGAATGGCGAAAATCGGCGGCAGGCCGGAACAGCGTGGATCCGACTTAAAATTCCGAAAACGGAGGCGATTCTCGGGGAACGGAGAAAAGGCAGCCGGTATAATCCGGCAGTGAACCGAGTAGGGAAACGGCGAGGTCGGTCGTTTGCTCGGCTATCGTGAGCTTTTATCCGTTATTCTCTCGCGATGCTTGCTCGATCGGCCGCTCGAGATTCGAGGCATCGGTTCCCCGAGACGGGAAGACCTCCGACGAGGCCGCGTATGGGCCAAACAGTTCGGGAATGGAACAGCCGGCAAGAAATCCGACGCCGCTGGTGCCAAATCGAATACGATCGATCGTTTTATACCGCTACGCCCGCGCGGTTCTTGTTCGACGTCTATCGCCCCCGGAATTTGGGAAAAATCCAAATTCTATACTGTACCTCAAACTTCGTGATCGGATTGCCGACGGTATTCAGGAACTTTCGGATTGCTGTTGGGAACAAGATCGGCTTGCGGAGGCTGTTCTTTAACGAGATTTGACTATATAGGATTTTATAGGGTTTTCCGACTGAACTAGATCCTTCTATGAGAGCTATTCTTCAACTAGACTCTTTTATAGGATCTATCTTCCAACTAGATTCCTTTCGAGAAACTATTCTTTAATTAGATTACTTTATTGAATACTTTTTAATAAATATTATTTATTAATTATATTATATTATTTATTATTTATTTATAACTTTTTAATAAATATTATTAAAAATTTTTCCAGACGCGGTTTTTCTCTTTCTTGAAAATGATCCACATAGGGATCGAAACGTCGAAAGTTTAAATCAAACTCGCAAATTTGCTTTTCTGTTAACTAATTGATCGAACCATTGCGCCGAAAACATCATCAATTTATATATCAACTTTTATACGATCGAGAACAGGATAAGAAAATATTTACTTTATTGAATCTTGCAGAATTTCTTCTTCGAGCTGATTCTCTTACCGAATCTATCCTTTAATTAGATTCTTTTATAGAATCCATTCTTTAACTCAAGATGAAATTGGGAGCGATATGCATTATCTACTGGGAAAATTTAAGATTGAGGAAAAAGCGAACGGTTAACAGGGCTGTCGTGTCGAGAGCTGTCGGAGACAAAGCAGAGACGGAGTTTCGAGTTTTCTAAGGACAATGATGTGCAAGGAACCGTGAGCCGAATCCGGAGGGATCCGCTCGAAATTCTGCTTCGGGAACGACCCCTTCTCGCTCGAGCGGTTTACTCTCGCAAGAATTCCAGCTTGTTGCTGGAATCGACGCAGATTTTCTTCGACCACCACATTGTAAGCAAGGATACATGTACGGGAGTTCGATTTTTGTGCGTTCTTTTTGGGACACTTTTTGCTGGAATGTTGATTTCTGCTTCGATCAAATTTGATCTGTGCCATTCAAGAGTTAAGCAATTTGTGCTCTGCAGAAAGAAGCTCTTGAAATTTTATACTGTTTTATATTGTTTATCGATGTTAGACTTTCATTCGTACAGTATGGAGTTTCTAATCGAATCAAGGAATGAAGTACAAGAATAGTGAGGCGATGATTGACATTATCGACTCTCTATTGAAAATTGAAAATTTTTTTAAATGTCAAAATATGATGCGAATGTGAGAGCAAGATAGGATTACTTGATCTCTGAAACAGGATAAACTTATTAGATTACTTTCTTCTAGAAATATATTGGAGTTTCATTCCCTCGATGTTTAATACAACATTTAATATTTCATATCTAACTCAGACGTTCCATTCTGATATACTTGCCTTTTACGTTTCCCTAAATTTCTCATGCCTATAACCTTTAAATTTTCAAACCTAATTCAGACATTCTGCCCCAAACTCTTGTGTAACCCGGTTCCTTTAATATCTAATAAAATATCTGAAATTCAATGTCTAAGACAATATCTGAAGTTCAATATCTTATTCAACATTCTTCTGTAAATCGATTTCTTTAATTCCTAATTCAACATTTCAAGTTGTACTTTTTTCAACATTAGTAGCATACCTAATTCAACAATTTTTTCAGAAAATTCCGCAGCAACTCAACTCCCACAATTTCCAACGTTTAAACTCCCACACCCAAGTCAGATAAAGCAAACGTTTCCAACAAACGTATTCGCATTCACAGAAATTAAATGAAAATAGCGCAAGTTAGCGGGACTCGTCGACAAGTCCGGCCAGCTGACAGAAAGTCATCGGCCCGGCAGTGATTCACAAAGGGCCGAACGTGTTAAGAATGATTAGATTGCAACTACCTCCACGGTGCATATGTTTGCCACGGGGCAGGGAAATTCGGCGCTCGTCACGATTGTCCGTGCTGAATCGCGATTGGCGAACGCGCCGCGATCACCGAGCAATTAGAGGCCACGCCGAGGGAATGCCGATCATCGGGATTTGTCGCGCGAAAACCTTCCGCGTCAGGATCATTAACTGTCATTAGCCGGCGCGGCGCGGCGCGGCATTCGTATTCCGGGGGCCGCGTCCACAGGACAACGAGTGCTCGATCGACGATTGCACCGTCGAGAATATTCATTAAGGGCCGCGCGCTGTGCATCCCGTTGCATCCCGTTGCAGATCGTCGCAGTGCGTTCCAGTGCGTTGGCAGCGCGTTCCATCGCGGCGCACGACCGCGCGTCGAATTTATTGTAAACTACGGCCGCGAATCGATTCCTCCTGGCGATGCACGAGCTAACAAAAACGCGTCCGTTCACCATGATTCGATTCAATTAATTTCGCGCGAGCTATTTCCGTATTTCCCCAACCCCTGGAAATATGGACCCCCGATGAATCTCCAGGAGAAACTCCGATCCGAAGGATGTTGTTTGTTTGCCAGTGTTTGAAAACGTTTACATCAATTCTGGCCCATGAAGCTGTTCCGCAGGATCCTTACTTCTCTGAGTAACCGTAATCAAATGCGTAAAACGTTTTTTTAATAGAACTAATTACATTCGACAATTCCAACGTTCACGTAGTTCGAGAAGCATGCTCCAAGCAATCAGCGTTCGACGCGCGAACAAAAATTATGTGCCAAGCCCGGGGCTCGCGAATTCTCTCTCCCCGCGTGTTTTTTTTCGGTTATATCCCCACCCCCTCCCGCCCCCGTCTAACAAAATACCGGCGCAAGGGAACACACCGGGGAATCGCGAGCCTGCTGGCGTTCCGCCAGTTTTGCAGCTCGTCGATAGGACACTTCACGCGCGATAAGTGCACTACTCCCGGTTGCACAGCTGCGTCAATGAAAATTCGCGAGGCCGCCATTATCAGCGAAATCGCGGTTACGTGGAAGCGCTTTCGACAGATAACAGGTATACGTTTCCGCATATTTATGCACTCGCGACCAACTCCCACTTCTCTCTCTCCTCTCCTCTCCTCTCCTCTCGCCGAACGTTTTCCTGGTATCGGGGTCGCGCGACGCGGTATATATTTTCCCCGACACTTACACAAACATGAAACGCGACTTTCTTTCTCCCTGGAGAGACAAACGGGCGCTCGTTCGCTTCCTATACGATTGTTTGCGTGTGCCCCTGTGTGCCGCTGGTGGCAACGCGGCGCGGCGTGGATGCGGCGCGACGTGGCGAATCGATACTCGAAATTGAAACGCGTTTCGCGATACGATCGCGGTTACCGCGTCTTTATGACGGGAATTTTTATCATCGTTATTAGACCGCCGTCGGATCTTTACGCGGACGGCCATTTTCGTCGATTGCCTCCCCTAGACGGCAGCCCGAGGAAAATTGATTTCGACAGATGCAGCAGTCTCTGGGATGATTATGATGCCGGAATGCCGCCTGGAAGATATTCAGCTCGAGAGCTTTATGCGTTCGGTTTTAAAGTGCATGCACATGGTGATACCAGGGAAAATTATTGTAATATCTAGCTGTAAGTTTTGTCGGGAACAATTTCCCTTATTCTGATTTTCACAAAATTCTCACAATGTTCATTTATTAAACAAATATCGTTTCAATCGTACTACTAGTCTCATCAAAACGCAGGTGCACCGGTTTTAATTGTTCCATTGTCTGGTACTAAGTATTGGTACTTAATGTTGGGGAAAATTAATGCAATATCTATTATTCTGTTTTTACAAAATTCTCACAATGTTCATCTACGCAGTAAACAAATATCGTTTTAATCATACTGCTAGTCTCATCAAAAGGCGGGTTCCTGAAAAAACATTTACCCACTACGAAATCAATAAACACCGTTGTAGCGGTACGCGACTCGCATCGCAAGATGCTAGAGCTGATCGCCTGCAGATGTTAGGGTCTAGGGTAATAAAACCTACCCTGACGTTTGCAGGATGGCAAAATTATTTTATTTCTCAAATTGCTTTACGGGTAGGAAAATCTGAGTACCCCATCATAAACGCTGCCAGCTGGGTACCGCTACGCTCTGTACCGCCGAAATCTTTTTAGCATTTGGCGACCACCTTTGCCGGTGATCATAAAATAAGACGCGGCATTTCCTACCCCCGCCTTCGTATCTTCGAAAAGGCGTTACCTTTCCGAAGATAGGATATAAAGGGAGGAAATCCGCGGCAAACGTTCTCAGTTGAAAAGCAGCTCGCTGTCTGAAGTCCGGGTCCATTTCGTCATTTGAACACGCAAAGTAAAATAAAGATTTATAAATTTGAGCGAAGTAACAAGAGTTAATTTTGTGGCAACCTTTCCCACAACTGTTTTTAATGGTACTATTGTTCGATGCTATCTATACTCTTTAACCAAACACTATTTAAAGTCTTATCGAAAGTCCAGATACCTAAAAGAACTTTTACCAGCTACACAATAAATAACCGCCGTTTTTAATTGTACCATTGTCTGGCACTTTCCATACTCTTTAACCAAACACTATTTAAAGTCTTTAGAAATGGCAGCGGTCTAAAGGGACGGTTTCCAGCAGCAAACAAATATTATTCTTAATCGTATTGTCTGCAACTCGCCATATTCTCGTGGCACAGCGGAAAACTCTCATCGAAAATCCAGACGCTGAACCTATAAAATTAAGAACCAATCTGTCCGTAAACTTCCTGCGATCTCGAGACCAGCGAAAGTTTATCGCGTCGCGGAATGATTCCACCACTTCCAGCGCGATTCGCACAATTCCGGCGGCCATAAAGAGTACGTCGTTCCCGGAAGCTTAGGAGAGCGAAGGCGTCGTCGTTGTCGTCGTTCCCTTGGCCAAGTCGTCATCGTGGAATATTAAATTTTCCAGTCGCGATTAACGCGCGTCCGCTCGTAAACCAGCCGGCAGAAATGAAGTCGCAAAGCTGATTACGCGCGATGCAGTCTCCGGGAAACGATCGTGCTTGACGCGTGCATAATTCAGGAACGATGGGGGCGGATGTTCGGTGCCGGACACTCCGTTTTAAATTCCATGCATCGGTAACAATGCACGAGCACGCCGTTTACCCCGCGATTGGACGCCGTCGAATCTCTGATACACGTTTTCTTTGCGCTCTCTCCCTCTCTCTCTCTCTCCCTGGATGTATTCGATTTCGGAAAGTGACGGGGACCGGATGGCTCCTTGAAACACTGCCGATTTCCCGAAGTTAGGCGAAACGAGAACAACGACGAAATCATTCCTGAAACGAGGGCCGAGAGTCCCGCGACGCGCGACCTCGCTCGCACTTCTGAAATATGCATTGCCTATTTGGCCGGGGTTCGAGAACTCGGCGAAGACTATCGTCTGCGCTCGTGTGCTCTACGCCGATTTCCATAGCCGTGGAATCGGACGGATCGACCGGGAAGCAAAGGTTCCTACGAGGACGCGAATTCCCCCGTAAGAATCCGCGGAAAAACATCGAAATCGGAGAACGCGGGGAAAGAGAGGAGACGCTGCGAGATTCGGTCGATGGGAATTTAATTCCAGCGTCGTTCATTTTAATTGTACTCGTAGGGGCAAAAACAGATTCGATTTAGCACGGGACGCTGCGCCGCGCCGCCGGTAGCAACATTTGCAACTCTGTGTTGAGATAAATGCTCGATATGTATTTTTAACGGTATCGGTACGTTTTCGAAACACTTTTCTGAAGATTTTCTGATTTCCCGAACCTGAACGTAGAATAAAATCTTGAATGTTTTACGGTGGCGGAGGAAGGTTTAATAAAATCGTCGGTGATAAAGGTTCGAGTGCGAACGGTTCCAGGAATCCCTGCAAGGAGGAAACGCCAATCGGTTTCCCGAGGTGACGAATCGAGGGTCGACACCGTGGAAAACAGTGTATCGATTCCGCGATAGCCTGTTAAACGGTCCGGCGTATTTTCTCGTACGCCGAGAGTAGTGACTTTTCGACGCGGCCGTCGAAACAGGCAGAACGGGGGATTCCTCGTTTCAATCAATCGGCAACGGCGATAAATCAAAGAGATTAACGACAGCCGATTCACGACTTCAGGAAGCACGGTGCTCTATTTACGGGACGGTCGATTTAGGTCGATAATGCGGAAGGACGACAGCGACAGAGAGAGAGAGAGAGAGAGAGAGGGGGGGGTAGAGAGAGAAGAGAGAGGATGCAGTTCGCGCACCTATATCGATATACACATCGGTGCCGGGTAGTATAATAGAATGCATTCGAGGCCGCAGCACGTGCATGCCCTATCCTTCCGCGGATATTAATGGTGCAAGATATTGCTTTCGCACCGGCTATACCCGCCACCCAGCCCGTTCTATGCACTGCTATGTATTATTAATGCCGTCGCGAGACAAGAACGGGACCCGCGCGATCGGCACCGACGCGTCGTGTTTTAACCTCTTATCGGACGACCAATCCTTTTAGCTTAGGCGAAATGCGACCCCCGACACCTCCGAAAAACAAATTACCCCTCCCCAACGCGCCGAGCTGCAGACTCTCAAACACCATAAACCGCTTTAGCGAACGATATTCGCGATGCACTAAAAAAAGTCATATTCGCTAGAATTGAGTAACCGACAATGAATTTTTTAGAATATTTGCCGTTTGCAATTACTTGAGTATATTTGATAATTAATTTAGATGTATCAAGTTTGATCAGACTGTATAGAATGCAAAGAAATAAAAGTGTTAGAATCTATTAAAATAATTTCAATCACATTTTTATTCAGACCTCGAAAGAACAATATACAGTGTTCGGTGAAATACAGGCAATTACTCGTAACTCGGTACGTGAATTACACGGTTCCTAGCGTTTACGCAATAATAATTACACGACGAATTATGTTTCGCGTAATGCAATCATCACATTTATGTATATGAATTATAAATATCGTATAGCACAGAACCAATTAACAATGTTATTCGAAACTTACCTACAATCTACCAAGCTACAAATGAAAAATTTACGATATAATTATCACCGAGACGAAAAATTGCAGAAACTAAACGGACCTGATGAAATCCAAGCAGGGTATTTTTTCAAAAAACAGTGAAATATCTCTGTCTGAAGAAACGACTGGTAGAGCTTTGCTATTTTGGGGGTCGGCGGAGCCCAGACAGAGGCAATCGTAATTTCCACGGATCGTTCGATACTCTCGCAGTAGCGAAACAGTACCGAACGACCGCCAGGTTGCGGGAACACGGAAAAGCCGAGATTTCCGGCTAATTATTCGTAGAACGTGGGGGGAGGGGCGGAAGGGATCGAGAAGCCCTAAGAAGTTCTCGGGAACCGCCGGCATTCGGCCGTGAACGAAGGGGGTTAACTTCGCAGCCTGTTTTCCCGTCTAGTCGAGTCGAGCACACAATGGCCGGCGCAATACTTGCGTTCCCGGGCGACAATTTGTCATGGCCGCAATTTAAAGTCCCGCGCTGCCCGTAATAAGGAATTATATCTGCTGCGTAACGGCCAGAGGGTCTCTGAAATATTCGGAAAGTTTCGCCATGCCGTCTATATTCCGGCCGCCGGACCCAGCCTCGAATGTCTCTTCTCAAACATATCTTATAGCGTCCAAACGCAAGAATACGGTACACGATTGACGAACACTGTTTCCAATCATTTTTACAATTGCTGTAGCATTTCCGCCTAATTCACCGCTCTTCGTGGCAAAAGGGCCCTCGAGTTCGAGCGGGATTGAAATCAGCCAAAGGAACGTCCTAATCTTTTTGACGGGGGTGTCTTCCGCTCGCGGAAGACGAGCACGAAGGAGCCGTGATCCGCGCGATCCATTAATTCCTCGTTCAATTAGTAGGCCCGGAGGATGATCCGCGGAGTTCCTTCGAGAGGGTCGGAGAAGAGCGGTCCGCGACAGAGACAGCGGAGGTCTGGGCACACCGGGAGGCTCTCTGAGACCATCCGCGGATTAGAATCAAGCACCCGGACGGAAAAGTCGGGTCGCCGGATTAATTTGCGACGGCTCGTTGAAACAGATCCGGAGATTTATCGAGGAACGATGACCCCCGACCGCCCAATCGCCTTCTACCCAGGCCTGGCCATTTTCTCGCGATCGAAGACACTTGCAGTTAGACGGTCGTCTTCTTCGTCTTCTCGATGTGGGGGTGAACGGTTTTCTTCCTCGTTCGTTCGTTTCGGGGCACACCCCCTCGTAATCTACAGCCTCGCTAACGAGACGCCGAGTTTGTCAACGTCTTTACGGCACTTCGAGGACCTTCGAGGGTCTCCGGCCTCGACTAAGGGCGGAAAAGGAGGGCGAAAGTAAGTTGAGCTCTTCAGGGATGAATTTTTTAGACACCAACTACGGGATTGAACATTGATGTGTTCGGCGAAATTTTTCATCCGGTTTTCGTTTCTCCACTTCTGCTTTTAATGGACATATGTTTTAACGTGTGACGACGCGATTTCGTTTATAAAAGTTTATAAAAGACGTTCGCGTGGAATCCTTCTATTACAATTTACGCACATGTACTATAATTTCGCGAAATGTTTGATTATTCCATCATAATTGTCGCACAGGCTGCATCAATTATTTTTACTGTAATTATCACCAGATAGAACCATACAGCGGCCGACAATAATTTTAATCTGCATTAAAGGCTCAACGAGATGATATGAATAAACATGCACAGATTTAACGTGTACGCTTCAATAAATAGTACAAAATTAAATGAAATGTAACGATCCATTTAAAAATATAAAGTCAGCCTTCGCGCGTGCGGCCATTGTGCGGTACCACTACAAACTTTCATTTACACCAGAAACATTTCATTCAGACGCCCTGCACGCGACCGATGCGCGCCATGTCCGCACACTTCCAAACGCATTGCGAGTATCGAATATCGGGGGAGTGTGAAAAATATTTGTCAATATTCAACGGAGGCGTGAATCACATTCACCGGCACGCTCTTGAAAATAATGCGGCTAATTCCACCATAAATATTCCCCATCGACGCGGTGTGAAATATATTTGTCAACGTCGAATATCGGGGGAGGGGGGTCGAAACGCGGTCAAGCATTCTGCAAAACATCCAGGCTAATTGTGGTGTAAATATTTGGCGCATGCGGAGCGTATTCAATCGAATAAAATTCGGAACTATTGTGTCTCCACCCGAGTGGCACGCTAACCAACAGAAAAGTCCGAGATTGAATGTGTAACTTCATTAACGCTGAACCTAACGACCGTCAAAAGTGACTGATGTGTATTGTATTATTAAAAAGCGAGATTAAATTTCATTATACTTTGTGCGATTTTTATTATAATGTATACTGGAATTAAAAAATGTATTCAATCAATTCCCATTAGAACACCTTCATAATTTCAATAACTGTGAAATGAGAAATCTAAAACCGGTCATTTGACCGACGGTAGTAGGTTTAACGTTAATAATTAATGGACTGCGGATTTCATCGAAATAATGCGATAAAAATATACAGCTAATTAATTGTTTCTACTTATTAAATTATTTCCTGGATACTTCTGAAAACGGACTTTTTTCCTCTTCGGATCAAACACCGTGGTGTGCGGCGTCGCTTGAACCGACAAATTAAGGAACAACGCCGCGCTTAATGTCTGTCTTAAAACGCTCGAATTATGCTCGTTTTCGGGCGGCAGAACGGCGAGATTTGTGCTAAACAAGTTTGTTAATCTCGCGGACGTCGCCGTCGGGGACGTTGGGCGAAATAGTTGCGCAATATTTTGCGGGTTGAATTATAGAAATTATCCTCGAGAACCGCCCGGAGGAGTCTCTCCGGGTCCCGTTGCAGGCTCGATGAGCTAGAAGCAGCACGGATACTAGATGGAGACGACAGAGATTGCAAGAGAGAGAAAGAGAGAGGGAGGGGGGATCGGGCGGAGACGAAGAGGCAGGGTTAATCGCAGTTCGAGGGAACGATTCAAATGGATTATTCGAAGGTAATTTGAATAATTGTCAAATGCCGCGTGCCATGACGAGTCGGTCGGTACCATGTACTTTCTTGGTTCGCGTCTGGAGCCTCGTTCGTTGTCCTGTTCGACGACCTCGTCGCCGTTGTCGTCGTCCTTCGGGCTCGTGTATGTGTTTCCCCGTGGCATTTCAAAATCAATTTGTCTTCCACGCCGCTCTCCATTCCCTTCAATTTGGCTTGTAAATGTCGTCTGAATATATTTCGTTGGTCGGAGAAACCCGGGCCAATCTCTGTCCCGAATCCAGCTGAACGTCGAACGCCGTATCTCTCTCTCCACTCTCTCTCTCTCGCTCCCTCTTCCTCTCTTTCGCCAGGGGAAACGCGTGTCGACGAGTATCGGGTCAGGCGAGTAGGAATTCTTCGTGAAACGCGAGGCGAGCGCGCGTCGGCTTTCCATCCCGTGGGATTTCAATCTCGGCCCGCGGCGGCCTCCCGATAAGCCTCGACAGGCTCCCAGCAACTTTTCGTTTCTTCGGGAAACCGCCCCCGGGGGTCATCCTGCTTCCCAACATCCCCGCAAAACTCCGCCGACACTTGGTCCCCGCCGTTCACGGCGTTTATCAAGCTTAACGAGCTCGGGAAGCCACTATACCCACGCAATCGCTGCGTTTACCCCTTGGCACGAGAGCGCTGCAATTGTTATTCCAGTCACTGAAATTGTTGCTTCGTTGCTGGTAAACTGGAGGCTTGTTACCGACTGTTAGGGGAGTTTTGGTGCAGTCCTCGTCGTTCTACACGCAGAAATTTCTCTAGCGTATTTATTGCCGAGGATCGTTGCAGCATTATAGAGCATTAGGCCACGTATTCTTCTTTTAATCTTTCCGCCATTTCATGCATCGACTACTCGATTTGGCCATGAACGCATCAAATCCGCTGTCCAATGACGAAAGATCAATTTGATTTAATAACATTTCAGAAATCAGTAACAAACGCCACGTCCACCGAACAACCCTAAATTCCGAGTGGGTCGTTCATCTTGGAACTGCCCCGGAATCAATCCGGCCAATGTGATTGCAGTCCGAGGGGAACTGGGGCGGAAGAATGCGTGGCCGAGTAGTATATTTCTAGCAACCCCTAACGAACGATCGCGATCGATTCAGACGGCCGGTGATCGTTACTTCCGGGCGAAATTTCGAAATGTCCGGCATCAATCGCGGCACGGGTAGGATCCGGCGCGACGATATGTCTTCGTGGCCGGGCAGATGCATCGCCGCCGCGTCGCGCCGCGCCGGTGCACCGGCTCAGCCAGTCGATTCGATGCACACAAGCGGCGATGCAGCAGGGGGTAGTAGTTTCAGTTTCGGGATAGGATCCGGCCAGAGGAGCAACGGCAACACGGACCCGATACCACCGGAGATATCGCGTGTACCATTCATCATTTTTCAGCGGGAGCCCGGCGACCGCTTCGCGATGTCGTTCTCGTCGATCACCCGCGCCTGTGTGCGTACTCGTCGCGGGGGTGGCTGGGAGATTTCCCTATTGTCTCGGGAAAATTACCGGACCGCGACGTCATCGCTGGCCTACTGCCATCAATTTTTCGAAAATCGGTATACTGTCGTACAAGTAAAAACAGTCGATTCAAATTTCCATTCTCACCTGAAATTTCACGGAATCCAGAAAGAAATTTACTTCGTCGCCCAAAAAATTGCTTCCGGCGAGGACAGAGCAAGGTTTCGTGGTGTTTTAGATATTCGTGACACGATTCAACTGTGCAAAAGTTCGTAAGCTAGTGATGATACTTTGGAAGGAAAACGTTAGCAGAGGCTCGCGAAGGAATTAGGATGCAGTAGAGGCGGATAGGGGGGTCGGCGAACGAAAACGTTGCTCGCGCACACGACACGCGAGAGCCAGTAGAGAGGGAAGGAAGAGAGCACCGCACAGAAGCGACTAATTTAATGCGAGAGGATGCTATGCTCTAGTTACTGCGATGCCACCTATTTTAGCCGACATGAAAGCGCGTCACTGAGTTTCCGACGGTTTTCCGTAATAACGAGGTTATCTTCGGCGCGGTGTCAAGAAGCTAAGCAGGAAACGGTCGTCACGCGAAAACGCAGCGCATCGGAAAGACCTGCGAACCTTCGCAGGAAGTCACAATGCACTATCATTTGGAACGCAGCAGTTGGCGTAGGCTCCGATCGGACCCAAATATTGGCTCTTTTAAAGTTGGCACAAATATCCACTCTGTATTTACTTACTTCCACCCAAATCAATATCGATAAATGATTAATTTTAGTCCCTTCGACATTCACGTATTCAAGCTCGCGTAGTAACGTTAAAAATTAATGAACGCCGAAGACAAAAATAGTGCACTATAGCCGAGATATTGAGCTTCGTGCAGCGTTGAAAATTCATGAATTTCAAAGACAAAAATAGCGCACCAGATAATCAATTTGCGTATGCAATATTTTTGTAAATAGTTTGATAACTGTTCGGCACGCTTAAACTGTGTCGATGTTACGATGCGTCAGTAAAAGTAATGACGGTTTCCCATGGGCGGAAAAGGCTGGGAAAGTGCCGAGGGTAACGAGAAGGGAAGAGACCGCCGCCGTCTACGGAAGCGCAATTTATTGTTTCGCGGGGGATCCGAATAACAATGAAGAGCTGGTTCGGCGAGCGCGAGCTGCACGCCGACGACCGGTAGTTAAAATTAATAACTTGCGGAGGCGGAATACGATCTTACGGTAATTAAGCCGGCTTTTAAATCCAACGGCGTGGACGCTTATTCGGCGGGACGAAGGTCCGGCTATGGAAATCTACGTGCCGGAATTTATCGCAACGCTGCGCTGGACCGATCTGCGCAACCAGACTTCATTCTTTCCCTTCTTATACTGTGGCCAGTACTGCGTTGGCGGATACATCGGGGCGATCGGTATAGTCGGTTACTCCTCAAAATATGAAACAATTTTGGTGTCGTTGCGAGACACCATATGTACAGGATGTGTAAAAAGTAATGGCCATCCGTCCTAGAGGTAGGCGTCTGGATCGGTGGACGTTTGTAAAAGAAGTTTGTCGCAAAAATTGTTTATAACCAAAGAGAATTGTTGTTAAAGTTTGTTTTTACATCAACACTTAACAGCTTACATCTCAATAATAATTTGTTTGCGACGTATGGTTCCTTTCAAACTTTCTCTCTTCTCGATGAGTAAAAGTTTTTGCAAAATTTGATTGTGTGGGGCTATGTGTATAGAGAAAAGCCTACTGCTACAATCCATCTGACCGTATCGATGAGAGAGAACACAATCGTGCGCGTGCCTGGAGATAAGCGAAATTTAAAGGGACATAGGCCCATCTACTGGCGATATTGCCACTGATATTATGTAAAATTTAGCAAAAATTTTCTCTCAATTCACCCCTAACACGGATGACCATTACTTTTTATACGTCCTGTACAATTGGCTTTCAAGAAGCATCAGAAACAACTACAGAAAAATTCTGGAATTTTCATTTGTCAATCCGATACATTAAGAAAATGACACATTAACGATGGGCTTACGAGACAAGTATGAAATATTTTATTCACCGGAAGGAGAGTAATCGGAGCGAGAAAGGGGGTCGTGTCGACGACGGTGTCAACGGAGCGCGATTAATGGAGCCTAATCAACGCATTGTCATCTATTTATTCGCGTTAGCGCCCATTAGCGCGCGTGGCGCGGTGCGGCGCGGCGTGGCGGTGGGTTAATTCTAGATCGCGATATTGGAAACTTCTGCTAATCAGGACAGGCACTTAACCGGTTGGGTCAATAAACGGGGCGCGGGCCGATCCGGGCCGCGCATCATCCGCGGCGGCCTGGCGACCGTGTTGCCAGCCAATGTTCACTCGCCAAGGCAAATTCGTGCACTCTCGGAATCGGAATAATCGCGCCCAATGAGCCGGAATATGGTCGTTCGAGTAAACCGTAACTCGACTCGACTCGATTCGATTCGATTCGACTCGTTTCGGACCGGGTCCGGACAAGCCCGAGAGAGAACGCGAGCCTTCGGAATCCAATCGAACGTTTCCTTTCTTTTCCGCGGCTGATCTGAGAGCACGCCTGCCGAACAATGGGAACGGTCCCAGCTTTTCTGACTTCTCTTTCGCTCTATTTACGGTGATCGGCTGGTTACCCTTCAATCTATCCGTTTCTCTCCCCTCAATTCTCACTCTCTCGCTCTCTCCCTCTCTCTCTCTCTTCCTGTTGGCCTCTTCTATAAGTAAAAAAGTTGCTTTCTTGTGAGCATTACGATATCGCATTTACAATGTTTCTGGACTGGAATTTTTAGTAACCGTCATCTAATTCATTCATGATGTTCAGTTGAACACTTTAGAAACAAGTAGAAACAATTAAATTCTTGTCGGAAGAAGTTGCTATAAATTTTCTACTCGGCTCTTTTTATTCGACACTAGGTTTACTGTCGAAGATGAAGCTGCTCTAATTAATTGTAAGTGTAAAGAAAATAAGGTAAGGGTTAATAGTCCCACTGATATCACCAGTACACTTTTATGGAAGAGGGTGTAAGTTCCTTCAGATGTGATCCAGGTTTTGTGCTTCCCTTTGGCGGTTTCCTCGGCGGAAACGATGACCGGTTACGTGAACGAATATTGTTGTCGTGGATCGAAGGGGCGCGTGCCCGGCGAAACAGTTCTGGAAGCTCGTTAGAACGTCCATTGGGACGGAGGGGGGAGGCGGAGGTGGCTTTAGACCCGACAGTCACGAAGAACAATTTACGTGGGTGGCGTTGCGCTGTGGAATACCGGCAAAGCAAACCAGCCACCGTCTACTTGGCCTCACACGCACGTCAATCAACCTTGTACCGGTGGTGGTGCTTGTCGGTGAAACCATATACGAGCTGTTTACATTATCATAGACGGGGGAAGGGGGTGGGTGGATGGAGAAACGCCGCAGAAGGGGTTGCACGCGGCACCGACCCGCTCCAGCCCGCTCAGGCCCGCTCCGTCCCGCCTAGATTTACGTGTATTTACGCGTCCCCGCGAATTTGTCGGCGAACAAATGGGAGCGGTTAAGCGTTCCCCGGATATCGTCATAGTTCCAGCGAACTATCAGAAACGTAGTTAACCGGTTATTCAGTGCTCCCGGTTCATTTAATCTTCTGCGCCGGGTCTCGCGTAAAATTGCACCGGAATTAGTAATTTAAACGAATCTCGCGCCGAGCACACGGTCCTTGCCCACCATCGTCCTCATCGTCGTCGCCTAGACTAGAACGAACCTCGACGAAACGTAGCATAGTCGAGTACTACCAGCTTTTTGTTTGCAGGATCTACAAGTGTAACTTAACACTCGACCCGGCGCGACACAGCGCCAAAGTAAATCCAACGGCTGTCGTTATCGGCCCTTCTCACGTCCGCGCAAAGTCTACAATTTCCGACTCACTTGTATCTCCTAATTTCTTCCAATCTCCTTTGAAACACCTTCGCCGTCCTTTGCCACGCCTTGGAAAGTAGTAGCCTGATCTAAAAAGCTTGACGCTTTTACTCACCGTCTCCAAAAATTCATTCGAGGTAATTCACTTTTTAAAATTATCAACTGATCATATCAGTGTATATCTTCACTGAAAACGTGACACACGTTGACTACTGACCATCAGACACTTGGATCCATTTTGGACGAAGCTTTTTAGAGGCTTCATCCAACTTGTAAGCTTCTAGCTGAGACTAGATAAGACTTCAGTCGTCAGTTAACGCATTGGATCTAATAAGGAACTTGACACGCCGAACTAAGAAGAAAAGCAAGAGCCACTGGAAAGGTGATAACTAGACTGCAAAATAAAAATTGTTTGTATCAATTGCAAGACATATACGCTTCCACCAATCAGTCTAATGCTCTCTAAAAAACTTTTACGTTGCTATGTATCTGAGAAGATAATAAAAATTTAATTGCAAGCACGAGTAACAGTAATAAACGTTGTACGTATAAATAAATGTTGTACAATGGAGGTACATATTCTAGGTCAGAAGAAACGCGTTGGAGTTGAAACAGCTTCGAGTGCAAATACATTAATTTTTGCAAAGGTGTTGCTAGTGCACTCTCGTGGGACAGACTGTAATAACGTTTGGCATCGGCTCGTGTAGAGTTTCCCCGGTAAACGAGCGGGTCGCGTACGCTAAACCGAGGTCGGTTGTAAACGAGGCCCACGCAGAGTCGCGGCCGACGACATCGGTGTTCAGCTGGCCTCGAATAATTAATACCTAGCGCGGTGTGCCGGTGGTCATTAATTCCATGACTCGACGCGCTCGCGCGCGTCTTTGACGATGCTCGGCTCGAAAATTCACTCCCGCAGGAAAATCCCGTCACGCGTCGCCAACCAACCAACCGGGCTAACTCTCGCCTCGAAGAGCAGCGTCTCGTTAACGAGTTCCTCGCAAAAATCCTCCGCAGAGGACGGTCCTCCCGCTTTTAAACTCGTTTCGCAAGCTGCTGCCGGCCCCTCGACGCGAAAACCGGGCCGCGATACGCCTCTTGCGAAACCAGATTTTCACGAATCACGCGATCATCGATTCCTGTCGATCAAACTCGAACCACAATGCTGTCGAATAATTGCAAAAGTTAGTGCCCCATTTGGAAATACAAGTTCATAAAGTACACACTTTTTTTTTATACTTTTGCAATTACAGTGGAACCTCGATGAACCGTTGATTGTCCGGCTTAAAAGTTATACACAATATAATTTATTCGTCTCCTCCTGCACCAGCCCGAACGCTGTCGGTATATATATACAACAGTCTGTCTTTATGGAGAAATCATCCCCACTGTTACAAGAGAACAAACACTGAAGCAATAGAAAATGAAAAAATTGGTCGCCAAGAAGATGCTTCCATTTTAAGTATGTATGTTATGATATTTGGTCCCCTCAGAGTTTCAAATCCATTCCACCACCTCTCCCTTTGCCAATCCTCAACTATCGCCTAATTTCAAGCGGGACCTACTTTTTATTAAGGTGGGTTCCGAACCACCTATTTTGCCAACAACACGTGAAACGCACCCAGAGGGCCACTTCCCGGCTTTTTACCGAGCGGTCACCCATCCTAGTGCGTCCCCCGCCCTACGCCGTTTAACTTCGGTGATCGAACGAGAACCGGTATTTTCAGCGAGGTCGTTGACGCTTCCATTTTAAGTAATGATAATAAAACGTTACCGTGACAATGCACTTATTAATGCAAAATTAACAAAACTAAAAAAGATGTAAATATAAAAATGTATAGATTGTATAAACAATTATGTTTATTATGAACTAAAATTTACTATTTAAATTGCATTTTCGATTATCCGGTGGGTCTCGATTTGTCCGGGCTCCTTCGGTCCCGACGAATCTGAAATATTTAAACGAGATTTTGACGAGATCAATCGGCGAAACGAGTCGAACTCAATGATCCCCGGGATTACCCCGCCCAGCTAATCAGATTCGCAAAGTAGATTTACATAGGAATCTATTACCGGTGTAACTAATTAATGCTCCAATAACAACCGAATCGGCAGAAATGATAGAGCGGATTCAACGCGATCCCCGCAACGTGCACTTTTGTTTGAGCGATCCGAGGCTTTGGCGATTAGCTTTTTCGGCGTGCTGTCGTGTGACTGCCGCGTCGGATAGGAGATAGATGGATGAAACTGTATGTTCATGTTTTTCGATTCCAAATTGAATTCGAAAGAATCAGCGCGACGCTTTTTAACGTCCACGTTGTTTTCGAATTGTATTTGAAAGGATTGGCTCTACTTAATCTTTTTTGACTCTGAATTTCGTTAGAGAAAGAGCGATTATTTTTGTGTTTGCACTGGTTTTTTTAATCTAGATGTTTTTAGCCTAGATTGAATTCGGAACAATTGCTTCGACTCTTTTTAATGTATAAATCGATTTCTAAATTAAATTCTAACCACAATTGGCTCGACTCTTTTTAAATGTTTAAATTGTATTCTAAATTGGATTCTAGTCAAATGACTCCATATCAAACTCGAAAATTGTTTCCAATCATTCGCCAATGAAGGCGAACATTTCTTTTCCGCAACTTTAATTTTGTCTAGTTATAGCACGCACACACAGCGGGGAAAACACTGTAAAGATTTCCACCCTCGTCGATCGTTGTTATTGCCGCTATAGTAAGCTCCGAAGACGCCTAGAGAAAAAAGAGGGAGGCTTACTGCTAAGACGACGAAATTCATGGGACCGCCGTGTAATATTATGTTTTCTTTTTGAGAAGGGGGCCAAAATCCGCGCTTTACGAGCATAAAAGCTTGTGGCGTAAAAAGAAGTCAGGGGAAAGAACGTGATTCTCTGGTGGATGAATGTGTTCTTCGTCATCATGGGGATCGACGAGGTTTATGGTGTAACCGAATGTATTAAAATCGGGGAAGCCAACGTGATAGGGGGGAAAGAACCCAGGAACAAACCACATTGGTGTAAGAAGCGGCTCGAAACGCTTCCGAAAATAACTCTTTACATCTCCGTTAGAAATCACTGATAGATTGACTACGAATTTAAGAATGTCTATATATTTTTGTTTCAACTTATTAAATTATATTAAATACAGAAGAAATAACTCTTTACGTTTCCGTTAGAAATCACTGATAGATTGACTACGAATTTAAGAATGTCTATATATTTGTGTTTCAACTTATTAAATTATATTAAATACCGAAAAATAGATACCTTAACGTCTCCGTTGGAAATCACTGATAGATAGACTATGAATTTAAGAATGTCAATATATTTTGGTTTCAACTTATTAAATTATATTAAATACCGAAAAATAGATACCTTAACGTCTCCGTTGGAAATCACTGATAGATAGACTATGAATTTAAGAATGTCTATAAATTTTGGTTTCAACTTATTAAATTATATTAAATACCGAAAAATAGATACCTTTACGTTTCTGTTGGAAATCTCTGATAGATAGACTATGAATTTAAGAATGCCCATATATTTTGGTTTCAACTTATTAAATTATATTAAATATCGAAAAATAGATACCTTAACGTAACTGAAGCAAGCACTACTTAAAAATTTCGATTTGCCAAAACCCTTAATCGGAGCAAGGTTTGCCCATAACAGTTCCCAAGATCCGGAATCGATATTCTAACAGCTCTGTAGCCGGGATCGATGGCACAGTAGCTCTCTCTCGGTTCGATGGAGGACTAATAACGTGGAGGATTTACAGGATCGTGCAGAACCGCGATACTCCGCGATACGCCCCCGCAATTCCGTCTTTATCCGCGGCGCAGACCGATCCATTCTCGGAGACGCCATTGAAAAACGCTCGGGTCCGATTTATCGGGGCCGATAGCGCCGGCTAAAAGAGAAACAATGAAATTCAACTAAACTCCCGAGGCTGGCCGGCCGGCCTGCTGCGATTCCATAGGGCTTAGGTGGGCTATCGTATCCAGAAGATGAAAAGAGAAAGAGAGGAGAAAGAGAAAAGAGGAAAGAGAACGAGAAAGAAGAGTAGGAGGTTCCGCGAGTGCTCGCGGGCTTCGAGGGTCCAGCGGAAAAATGATAAATGTGGAGCCGCGGCCGTAACAAGCCCTCTCGAGGGCAGCCCCAGTTTTTAATTGCCTCGTACCACCCCTGCAACCCTTTCGCCGACCCTCTTCGCTATCTAGCCGAGTGCGGCAACACCGACGCCAACGGAAGAACCAAGGATTTATCGCGGCGTTGTTCATCCGACGCGATTCCTTCCAGGCGACCCCATTGTTTCGGATTCCTCGGGCGAAAATTAACGGAAAACCGGCCGAGTTTTTCCGCCGTCGATCCCGGCGTCCGCGAAATCCCGCTCGAATTTCGGAAACCACAGTTAGTAATTTTTGGCGAAACTTAAAATCCACCAATGCATTAAGAACGCAAACAATTGCAATCTTTTATTCGGAAACTTTGTATGGAAGCCTCGGAAACATTCACCTTCTCCACCGGCTGCGTTAAAACGCACAGTTCAGACGAACCCACGTCATAAATCATATTCCATAACGGTACGGCGACTTCCTCCATAAAGATAATAAAAGAATAACAACTGGGTAACCTGATCCCGGAGCACGACCTAGCCCAAACCGAGCCCTCTTTTCCTCCCCTTTATTTCCGTATTTTTTCCACGGGGGAAAAATCCACCGATCCTGACACGTTGCGGGGTTCATCGATCGGGTCAGGGATCTCTTACAAGTTGCTAAGGACCTCGGCGTTGTTTCCCGGCCGCGCAGGAATTCCATCAGCGATAGTTCGCTTCTCGGCTTTTTTGCCCTCTATTATCGAGCAAGCTCTCTATGGGGATGTATAGGGGGTGGGGGGAGGATGGGGACCTAAAATCCACGCTTCTCAGCCAGGACTCGGTTTAATCAATTTCGACGCGCTGTAGAGCGTAGAGCAGAGCGGAGGGCGTATAGAGCAGACTAGAGCCGAACGAGCGGTTTTTCCCTCGGCAAGTTGGATCCCCTTGTAACTCGATTCGACCCGTCGACGCCAGAATCGAAGACCGCCGTTTCTCGTAACAATTTTCTACCTCGGGGCGTCCTGGCTTCCCGTTTGAATCCCGAGGAGAACACGGGCAGATCCGGGGATCCGCCGGAAACGCCGCAGAGTCAACGGCGAAACCACTCAAGAAAATATTAGAGACTCTGTCCTTTGTTCCGCTGTGAAAGAGATTCAGCTCTCTTTCATTATAAAATTCCTCCCCTACCACTCTCTCTTTCTCTGTTGCAGGGGCGAAAAACGATCCATGGAACTGTTTCAAACAAACGGCCACCAGGTGCAAATATCGGGGGACGTTAACGATCGGGGATGATCGGCATCGACCCGCGATTCGGAGTGAGCACTCTGTTTTGTACGCAATTAATGTAAGGTTGTTGTAAGACATGTCTGAATATTAAATCTGACTACCGTATGTGTACGTACAGTGACTCTCATTAATGTTCGGACGCTCTGAACCCTCACTCCTTCGTGTCAATTTGACACAGTATTCCCGAAATAGTTTATACTGTCCTGCTATTTGTAGGTTAATTTGCTCGAAACTTTTATTTTTTAAAGCGAAACTCATAACCGAAAGACGCTAGACACTGAAAGATATAAGAATCCTTAGATTTATTGCAGTCAGAGTCCGAAAATCGTGAAAAATTGCAATTTTGACCATCTTTAAACGTTTGCAGCTCGTTGCAACGTTGACCGATTTTGATGAAATTTTCAGAATATGTTTAATCGATACGGATCTATGAAACGTGTCCTCTGAATTTTCAATATAAGCGCACATAAAAAAGTCACAAAATACAGTTTTTAGTATTTTCTCTGCAATTCCGATTAATTGCAATTTTTCTCAAAAATTCTTTTCACGTTACGTATCAAACCAATTGTGCTAACTTCTCAAAAAAATCCAAGTCGTGTGGTCCAATAATAAAAAAGTTATAGTCCTTTTAAAAGTGTCGCAGACTGTTCGTATAAATGTCTAACATCAATGAACATCGATCCGTTTCCATGTTCCGCTGTTAAAGGATGATTAAAAATGAATAATCGTCGAGTACCTAAGTAACAAGTTCGAAGTATCGATTAGGAGATTGCTTGTGCGTGATAGAATAAAGCAAAGGAATGAGGTAGACAATGTGAAAATAGGGGTCTGCGGAAAGAAAGTATTTAAGCGGAATGGCGAAAATATAGCTGGCGACCGGCAGAATGGAGTTTTCACGGGCGAGATACTGCCTGGCCAGTATTACCGCTTTCAATGCGCAAAGAAATATCGTTATAGGCGCGATTTAACGCACCCCCGCGATCCAAACCGTAAGAGGATTACCGGTCCGCAGGAAAAAAGGGAAATAGCGAGCGGTTTTAGAGGGGTCCATGGAATTGTCGGCCGGTGCCGATCTTTTTTCGTTGCTCGCCATTTTGCCGCAGCCCCTAACGCGCTCCTCTATATCAAGCTTGCGCTTTTAGCCGCCGGAAACGGCCCTTGTCGGTTGCTTTGGTTTCTACTACCAACCCTCAAAAAGGGTTGGGTCTAACGATAATTCAAATCTAATATTTTATTAATTGCACTGGTGGTAATTTACAAAGACACTACGTAAACTGTTCGAACACTAGCGACCTCACCAAACATTTATTTATTTACGAATACATGCAGCTTGTCGTTTGCGATCCACCCCCAGTAATTGATTTGGTTGTTCCTCGATTCGGGATCGTTTCAACGAGTGAGGAGCATAGGAGAGAGGAGAGAGTTACGGTCTCTCAGCGGAATTCATACCGGCGCGCAACGGAACCAGCCCGGGGATAGATTTATCCGCGAGATAATTAGAAATGCCAGGCTGACTGGAATCGCACACAATTGCTGTTACGGATAATCCGACCATCCGTTGTCGGGCATCCAGAAGCCGAGACAAACTCGATACATTACCGAACCCGATGTATACGCAATTGAGCAGGAGACAAGACAAAGCCGGCCGAATATACTCGAGGGTTGTGCACCCGAGCGACGAGGACATTAGTTCGAATATCTGCTTCGGTAATAAGTCCCTGCCCGCTTCTTCGTTCGTTTCTTTCCTGGGAATTGTGTTTTATATTTTATGCGGGGCGAAGTTGTACACATTGAAAGTGAGAAATAGATTGTTCATTGGACTCATTAACATTTTTGTACGAACGGTATTCGCAAGCTTCCGACACTTTGGAATACTATATTCTAGGCCGGAGAAGACCAAACAAGGGAATTGAAGTGTGATCAGAGTGATTGGTAAAACATTGAAAAATTGTCGAGGTCCACTTGAAAAATCGAGCATCGCTAAGGGGCGAAAAATTTCATCGGCAGACTGCGGATCTCGACGCAAAATATAAAATTGTCTGGATCGGGGAAACGCGGTCGCGCGCCGATATACCGAATCGAATTAAATCCGGAGTGTACGGGCCCGACCCGTCGAAACGCGATTGTCCAAGCAATTATCGGCCGATTCCCGTGGAAATCAAGTGTATCGAGCGTCGGCTCTCATCGACGAAATAAAATCGTTAAAATTCATTTGCCTGCCGCGTGCAAGTAGCTCCGACAATCCATTCGTTCTGAATTCGAACACTTGCTCGTTCATCGACGGTGGTGAAATTGTATTTACATATTTTCCATCGAATTAGACTCCTGAAACAATTTCCGAAAAACATTCTCGTATTTTCAAATTCGTATAAGAACAAGAAAGGTTCCTCAAAGTAAAGCTTCCACTAAAGTGCAGGCAAATAAAAATGTTTCTGCGATAAGAACAAATTGATCGTACAATTGTAATAAAGTACTTAATAATTGTGATAGACAGGATTCCTGCTCAAGATTTGTAAGATGGAAAGACATCGGAAAGCGTCTTGACGCACAGTTGGAATTTCGGGGGATGCGAGGACGCGTCCCTTTCGTCGACGTCGACGTCGGGGCGCATCCGTCGCATCCAATCTGCAGTCCCCGTCCCCGACGGCTCCGTCATTAGGCAAAATCTACGTCTATGTTTTATTTATCCTCTTCTCTCTCTCTGTCTCCCTCGTCGCGTCGCCTCGCCCGAGCCAGCCACGCCTTCATATCGCCTCTCTCGTGGATGGATGCTCGCCGTTTGCTTTGACTTATCTCTATTTGGCGACTAGATTACGTCTGATTAACTAAGCTCCCCTGATTACGCGCGTTCGACGTATTGCCCGTTCTACCGGCCCCTTGATTGTAACATCTGCATATCTCGCGCGACGTGGCTCGGCGCGGCGCGGCGCGGCACGGCGCCGCGACTGGCGCGAAGACTCGCAACAGTTTGCTCTCGCAATCAAAAGTTCGCCAGCTAGCACCTCCGTAACGCGATTAAAGTTTCACCTGGACGTTTTCACGCGCCAACGCCTGCCAACTATCAAAGAACACGGGTAACCACTGTTTTCTGCGTTCTCACTCTCTTTTTTGGATTACCATATTTTTGGAAAATTATATTCAGACCGACAGACGTTTCGGAGAGGAGAATGTCAATTACGACAATTCAACAGACTGCCTTTGAACAGAAAAATATTTAACATTTTCTCGAGACTTACATGTTCTTCTGAGTATGATACAACATCTCTCAGTCGTCTTTCTATTTATTAGTGCGATTCCCAACCTTGGAAATATCAACTTCGCGGTTCCGGATGAAACTAACTTGTGAATCGAGTTCAGCGCTTCTATCACAGCGAATAAAGCGACTTCCAGACAAGAACTCGGCTTCTCACCCCTCGTAAAAGGGAACAGACACCAAAGAAAGATGCTCCGCAGCTTATCTCCCATTCTACCTCGCTCTCCGCGCTGTTTACGAGATATCCGGCAGACAAGATCGATCGGGTCCGGCGCCGGGAAGACGCGACAAGAGTCAAACGAACCGTACGAAGGTCGCGGACGCGTTTTCAACCCTCCAACCCTTGTTTTCCCTACGATCGCACCCTCTCTCGCCCCCATTTCAGACCTTTGTCCCCCCTGGCTGAGGGAGACTGTTACTACCTCTTTCCTTCCTCCCCCACCAGGCGAGAGTCGTGTCGTTAATTAGTACTCCCAAAGAACGTGTGTCGTAATTAAACCTTTGATCTCGGAGAAACGAAGACGATTACGGTGGGCGACCCGCACCCACGGGATCCTTCGCCTAATAGGGGAAGATCTCCTTTGCTCGAGAATCGTTTAATTTCTCCGCTGTTTCGACCAGTCTGCTTTCTCTACTGCCGAAGACATTAAACAAAGGACAGACGCATTTGCGATTCCATGAATAATCGGCCGCAGTCGATCGATTACATAGTATTCGCAGCTCAAATTATTTTTAATAGGTTTCGAACGTTTACGATTCCGGCCAAGTATTTGATAACCCTTGTGTCAATAACCGGGTACACGGGTATCCACTTTTGAATTTTTCTTTAAAACTTCGTTACCATTTTTGTTGATAAATATCGAAGTTATTATAGATTTTATGTTGTTGAATCATTATAGATTAACATACATTTCACGAATAACAAATATGCATCGAAACTATAAAGTAGAGTATCACTGAGTATCGTAGAAATTTTAGTTATTGACATAAGGATTAACCTCTTAGGCACTATGCGCCACTACAGTGGCTTTCGCGGATGTCATCTTTCTGTACGATGCACCACTATAGTGGCTTTCATTTACACGTAATTCGCGTTGAACTCTGCCGTACAGAGAAACAGCCCCGCTGTTTAGAATTAATAAAGAATTATTCGATAGCGAATTGTTCAGCCTGTATAGTTCCGGCTCGATTTTTCCAGCAAGTTTTCGCTTGGCTGGTTGCAACAGTTGCGAGCATAATCTCGAGCGGAAGTTACGAGCGTGCGTCGCGTATTAATTCGTCGTTGTTTCTGGCAAGGCGGAGCCCCAATAGATTAGGAACGGCGAGGGGGTTTGTTCGATCGCGATACGACACGGTGTGGCGCGAGATTCCGAGAGGGACAAAGAGAAATTGCGAGAGAGTCCTAGAGAGAGAGAGAGAGGGAGAGAGGAGGGGGAGGGGATGTAGAGGGTACTGCGACGTCCCGAACGGATGGATCGGCGGAAACACGTGACGTCGGCCCAGTTACAATTCCCTCCGTGCAGGTAATCCCGAGGATCCCGCGAAGAGACAAACGCGGGGTTGGAAAAGGGGTGGCAAGAGGGTTGAAAGGGGGTGGTGAAGGGGGTGGCCGAGCCCTTTCCGGACGTCGGGGGTGTTCCGTGGGACCGCCCACGACAAGGCGCGTTATCGAGCACCACGGCAGAGCCGTTTCGCATCGTGAAACGGAGAGCGCACGTCGGGGCTAACAAGCTCCTCCATTAACGGTACGTTAGACGTGACACGTTACGCGAATTTCGAAACACCGATCCGGAACTGTTACCGTCGCTACGTTTGCGCTACGTCTTACCGAACCACCCCCTACCCGTTCGGCCCTCCCGCACCCTGCTCGGGCTGCTAACCCTTTGAACGTCCTCGTTGATGGACGCGACCATGTATACCCTTAGTTGCGCGCCCACCGAGCAGATTTGCCCTTTGTGCGATACGTCCACAGCTCTTTGCCGAACGTCGCAAATATATTCCTAAGAAACCCTACTACTTGCACGCGAACCTCATCCGTGTCATGGTCCCGTTCGACAAATAGATGACACGCGAATTTTAACGGAGAAATGTCCCTCGGTGCTCTGCGATTTTTGTGGTAATTTTGGCGCGACAGTGTTCGAAGAATCGTGCGATTAGCGCTAAACCTACCGAGCATTAAAAGCGACTAAAATGTTTTAGCTTATAAAAATCACAAGCCTCCATTTATTTAGATTCTGAGCAATTTTTGTAAAATGACAACTATAAAACCGGTTATTTGACCGGCAGTGGTAGCTTTAGTGTTAGTGGACCGAGGATTTTTATCAAATGGTGCCTAGAATTTTTGTCGAACAAATTCGTCGGCGTGTCCCGACACCAGTGTCAATTAAACAGCCTTCAGCCGTCTTCAGGCCTCTGAACATCGAGTTCAATCCTCTCGGTTGAACAGTTGGGTAGTTTTCCAAATTTTGTCCCTGCCGCATAAATTATCCGAGACGGGGCGAAATTGGCTTTTTTTCTGCGACGGGCATACAAATGCAACGAACGCATCCTCAACGAGATTGCATCGATCGAGGGAACCCTGCCGAAACGATACTGTGAGGCGCGGCGGCTATCCCAGGGGCTACTCTACTTGAAATGCCGCGGGGTTAAAGGACCGTTCAAGTGGAATGATTCCTAAGCGAACGAGTACTCAACTTTGACGGTTCCCGGACTCGAGGGGCAATTCGCGTTCGAAGCGGTTCCCCCGAATCAAGGGTTGTTGTTACTCAACTTGCAGCCGTGTACTGTGCCGGGCCGTGTGGCCAGCTACAGCCATTCTGATAGAAGACTTTCCTCCAGTCAAGGACAGGAACAACTTCGGGAATTGCCGCTTTGGATGCGACACGTTTGCAAAGCTGCTGCGGCAACACCTACTCCGATGTAAACGACTTGAACACGATGCAACTTTGATGGATCTTTATACTCTTCTGGTAGATTCGATTTTTGTGTTAGCGTTAAACAAGTATAGCAATGTTCCTTTTTAATTTTCTCAAAATTTTCTCAAAAAAAAATTTATTATTTTTCGCGACGACGTCACTTCGTAAACAGGAGGTCAGATCCGGAGAGAATCCCACGAAGCATAGAATAGTGTTCGATAAATATCCTAGGAATAAAGGAGACGATGATGGATGCGGGTTTATCAAGCGGGACGTGTGTCGGCCGGAGGTTGATGCACGCGAGCCGTTTTCAGGAACGTCACCGTCGTCGTCGTTGTCCTTCCGACGACGGCGTCGACGACGACGACAACCGCTGGGGTCGATGCGGCTCGCTGCTAACGACCAAGCCTTCTCCGGTGGTATATACCTGTCGGCCGGTGCGTCGGCCGTCTAATTGGTGGAAAATACAGCGGAGACGTTGCCACGCGAAACGGATGTCCAGTGACGGTCGTCGACGTCAGGCGACCAGGAATAGGTTCGTCGTGAATAGCATAACGGATCAACCGTATTCCCCGTCTCCTTCTCCCTCCCTCTTATTCCACGAGGCTCCGCCGCGCCGGTGAAATTGCAAGGAATTTCTCTGACGTTTCTGGAAACGGTACGAGTTTCGTTCGTTATTAAGCTTCGTTAATTAATACTTTAGCCAGAGGTTTCCCCGTACGTATGGATTCTAGGGGTATTTGTGCCTGATTATGGAGTCGGGAAGCTTGTCGCGTCGCGTCGTGTCGTCGCCAGCGCTTGAATAAAATATCCGCGACGCGTCGGTTTGCTAAATTGTGCGATTGTGTGTCCTTACCCGAAGCCTGGCCAGAGAGGATACACGTTCACAGGAAATTAGCGACCGTTCCGTGACCCGCTAGACGCTCGGAACCCGGTTGGTTTGTTCCCCGAACACAAATAGATACCGAAATGATCGTTCAAAGGCATCCAGTTCGGCGCACGGGGGAGAATATTCTCCGGGATATCACCGACCATTAGTATTATTCGCGAACGGAAACGCGGAAGACTCCGGGCTAACGCGATAGCTCGAAGCTCTTAGCTGTCAGCCCGGGGAGATATATACCACGAGTACATCGGTGTGTCTGTAGCCGCATGTATTTACGTGTGTACGCGTACTACCTAGTTCTCGAGAACTTTGAATTTTATTGCGGGCTTACATAAGCGCGGCGCGCGCGCGGCACATACGGATCGCGGAATCGAAAACGAGACGTATACCGTACAATAATTCTAACCGCGTAACGTATGTATGTACATAGAAGCCGCTCAGGCTCCGCGGAATTTCAACGTCGAACGCTTCACGACGCCCTAACCCCGAAAAGCACCGCGTTTTTTAACGGAACGCGACGTTAACGACACACCGACCCTCCCGAAAATACCGGAAGAGAGATCGCGGAAGAGCGCGCACCGGGAATTTTCTCAGGGCGTTCTCCAAAATGGCGACGTACAAGTCCCGTTCGATATTTCGAGGCACACGTACAGGTTTGAATGTACATACGCAGAATTTTATGCCTCAACCCACTGGAACTTTCGCCGTACGACAGTAACGATGTCGTTTTTGCTTTTATCCTTACAGCGGTCTTCAAAATGGCGCCCTGCGCGTCTCGATGGATGACACACTTGGAGAGCGAGCAAGATTTTCGAGTATACTCCTTATTCAAACTTCTAATATTTTCATTCAATTTAATTTTAAACTTGCGCTTTTTATTGTACGAGTAATGACGTCGTTCTTCCTTTATTCTTAGTGTTCTCTACAATGGCGCCTGTACGCGTCTGACGGAAGCAGACTTAAAGAGCCGAACTTCCAATATTTTAATTTAGCTCAATTTTGAACTTCTTAGAACTTTCATTGTATGAGAGTAATGACGTAGTTTCTGCTTCGTTCTTCGAGCGTTCACAAAATTGCGCCGTCCGCGTCTGATGAAAGACATGCTTGAGTAACTCGTGAAAGGTTAAAGAACACGATTTTACCATCTACAATAAGAATAGAGTGGAATCTTCGCAATTGCAACGTACGTTTATTTAGTGGAATTTATCCGACCACATTCGTCAGAGCTCGAAGTATTTTTGTTTCCGAATTAAACGTACACCAAGCATCCGCTATACGTCCCCGCACAGTCGAAAACCCCGGAAAACGCAAAACGTGCAAGTAGCACTGTCCGCTATCGCAGGTAGCGCGAGTTAAACACAGGAATTTAGCTGCGGTCCGCTCTCGATCGATGAGACAATGCTCGCACGCGCGACCGTTCTAATTGGTCTTTTACACGGTCGTTTAATTACTCGTTTACAGATTGCCGGCGATTCCGGCCGGAATCGAGTGTTTATATAACCGAGGGGGTTACGGTGTCCGAAGGCGTCGAGAAAAAGGAATCGATATCGATCGTTCTCTTACGGGATCGTCTCGCATTTGTTCCACGTTGGGCGTCGTTTAAAGAGAAAAACGTCGCCGGAATGGGAAAAACGCGACAGAAGGGTTTCGGGTTTTGCTATTTCTCCGGGCAATAGGTCTTATCCCGACGATTCCCCATAAAGGAAACGTCTGGAAAGCAACAGAGAGACGACGCGACGCGACGGGGGTCGCGGCACGGCGCGGCGCGGCGGCGTTTCTAGCATGGATGTGCACCATTCAGTGGTTTCGTGGCTTTGATGGGTCTCAGACCGCCCTTTTCCTGTAGCCAGCTCCCCTCTCTCTTTCTCTCTCTCGATCTCTCGAAGCTTCTTCTCCTTCGAAGAAGCCGCCATCCACGTTTTTCCCGTTGCGTACCCACGGGACCCGTCCCTCTATTTCACCTGGCATTCAAGTGGTGTCTGCGTTACATTTTCGCGGCTCGATTTCGCGAGCCGATTGGAATTTCTTCTTTGCCACCGTCGCGTCGCGCCGCGCCGTCGACTAGTCTCGGATACCCCGTGTCCTCGGCTTCGATATCGACTATCGATCCGGTAACCGTCTCGCGAGCCTCTGCCAACGTCGACGCTTCTTCCTTCGACACTTTTCAAACAATTCTTATCGAAAGTTTTCGCCGTGATCGCGACGGAATTGGCGGGGAAACGCTCGAGCTCGCCGGCTGGAAACGAAGTAACAAGTTTCGCCGTGAAATATAATGTTGGGACGCGCGAAACACTAAACGCGGACGTTTCTTTATTTCTTTTTTCTTGCGTCTGCGTGTCGATCGTCTGCTTCACTTCATTACTAGACTGCGGGTGTTCCTGGGGATGTTCCCCAGATCAGGGGAATTTACTCTGTCGACGATAGGAGTTCCGGAGCAGCAGTTTTCTTTGGGCAGTAGTTAGATGATTTCGCGAGTAAGTGCGGTGGCTGGATGTAAAATTAGAGCGAATCGTCGGGTAGGAAAGCACCGGGGGAACAGAGAATCGAATATCCCGTTGTCGGTGGGCACGGCTCGGCGGGGCCGTTGTACATCGGCATCGGAAATTGGCCCAATGTTTGCTCTTTTCAGCGAAGCACCATCAGCTCCCGGTTACATTTGTACGCGAATCTCGCTCGGTCGGCGGGCTCCGAAGGTTGATCATCGAGAGAGCGCTCCGAGGGAAACCGCCAATCAGCGGAAGGGTGAGAGGTTGTTCCACGGGGCTGGCTTACCGTTGCCGCGCGATGAATTCTTCACCGAAAAACCCGTGCCAACCGAGACCGCTGCGAGATTGCATTTAGAGATTCATGCGCCTTTACCTCTTTGTCTCTCTCTCTCTCTCTCTCTCTCTCATTCTCTTTCTCTTTTTCTCTCTTGAAGAGCAACTCGCGGCCGCGGATACAAGGGGAAATTCCTTGATTGGCGCGAACCGTTTCGGACCGGGATCGGTTAGCCGAAGAATTCGCGAGGCTTGTTTTCGACCAGCGAAATTCGTGCGTGGTGTCGACCGCCCGCGATTCAATTAACCGGCGACCATTAATTCACGCTCGTACACTCGAGTCACGGTGATTGCGATTGGAGCAATCACGCGCCGCCACCGATCCGATCACACCTCGCGGCTGTTTCCTCCCAGCCTTCTTTTCTTCTCGGGGAAGTCTTGCTTTGTCGATGGAAATAGTACAGGATTTACCTAGAATGATGAGGATGTGATAGGAGTCGAGTGCTTTCTGATTAAAAAAGGCGCAGCTGGTGTAAATAAGACAACTTTTAATTTTTAAAAACTGTAACTACTAATAGTACCAAGTTTGTCCTGCCTAAACCGACCCTTCCGTCGAACTGAACTGAATTTCGGCTACTGATTTTCTTTCCGACTGTGATCCTCTGTTTCACTGCGATCGTCTTCTTTACTGGTGGCGCATACATTCGTTACAATGTATCAGCTGATACGACACCGCAACAATTCTTTGGATGTTGAGTTCTTTCGGAACCGTTTTATTTCAACATAGAAAAATTCCAAAAGTAAAGCCATGCACGTGGGATCCTCTATCGAAAAGTTCACCATGAACGTTACGGTGGTCCTGGACAAGAAGAAAGTGCTGCGAAACATTCGAAATTATGGAAACGTGGCGTCACGTCATGCGGCGTGACCACGTGGAATCTACATATAGCGTCGCCTAACCCATTAGCTGTGCGAGGCAGTTTGGCCCGTCGATAATTAAATTTCCGATTGATCCGTAATTATCCTCTTAGCCGGATTCGTCGGGCGGGTGTCCATCGAATGTATTCGCGAATCGACGCAACGCGAGGCGGCAATCTGCTGCGAATAAATCTGCCGGCCCGCCGAACGCGATCGAATCGACCGATATCGATCCCCGTTGGCGGCTCAAGACGCTTAGGGGAAGCTTGACTAACAGAGAGTGAGCGAGATAGAGAGAAGAGAGAGGAGAGAGAGAGGAGAGAGAGAGTCCGTTTGCGGTGGCGGCCGGTGTGCTCCGTGTTCCGAACGCCTGTGCACACCGGTCCAATTGGCATTCATTGGCGCCAATTTATCTTCGCTGGGCGCGGGGCGTGGCCCCCGAACTTAAGCGCGCTCGCTTAATTGTACGCCGGTACTAATTAAGCGACGACGAGTCCTCCGGGAGCCCGACGGAGACCGGCCTCCAGAGACCCAGGAGGAATCGAGAGGATCTGAGAGGGTCTGGTATGCACCCTTTGAGCCCTTCGGAATCGTTTTTGCCGATTCCCTTCGCGTGCGATCGTCGCTGGATGGACCGTGCAGGTTCGAAGAGAAAATTCAAGCTTCGAGCTTTTCGTCATTTGTGCTATTTACATTTATCGTGGACTATCAACTGCGCAAAAGTATGTTCGAAAGCATTAATGGGACAGTTCGTAAATGCACTCTTCACAAGCTGGAAGAAAAGATTGTTTCTTTCTCTTTGCGAAAGGAGAACGCAGAAATGAGACTTAATCGGGCAACGATAGCGGGTCATCGGAGTCCCAACGATGCTAACCAAGGGTTAAAATAATAGCCAACCAGCCAGCAGGGAGACGCCAATAATTTTTCAGAAGGTTATCGGTGAACTACTTAAAACTTCCTCGAATCATCGATTGCGTTCGCGTGGTGGGCTCGCCGGTTGATTGAGCCGCGTTTCCGCGTTATAGAATTCCGATAACTTTTACCGGGTTGTGCGCTAACCGCATGCAAGCACCCAGCTTCCCGCATACTCTCTCTCTCTCTCTCTCTCTCTCTCTCTCTCTCTCTCTCCCTCTCACACTCTTTCTCTCTGTTTCTCTCGTCGAACTTTACCGTCTTTCGACGAGGGAAAATTTCACCGCGGTTCGAGCATTATCGCCGTCGGCCGCTTGTTCCCGTGATTCTATTAGCAACCATCCGTCGGACTCGATTTTCCTCGAATGGAATCCTACTCGCCGGAGCTTGAATCTGGTCGCTGGATCGGTTGCTTACCAATTGTCGGTGTTCCGCGTGATTTCGGCGATTATGTCGCTGAAAATCGCGCAGAGGTTCAACGTCGTTTCTCGCGTAATGCTTCTCAGAAGATTGTTGATATACGACGATTGGACTGAGAGATTTTTCTGTAGAAAAACCGTCCATGTCAATCGGAAAGACTAGAAACTAAGTGAAAACGACCATTTTGTGCTTAAAATTGTCATCGAAAAACGTCACAGCTTACGAGATCGCCTAACGTATATATCGTTTCGCGGGTCTGAGTAATGTGTAATGAGTAGAGATTTTTACGACAAAAATTAGTAGGTATAATCTAAAACAGTAAAAATATTAGAAAAATTTAAAGACACTGTTATATTATTTTCGAACTATTAAATATATTTAGAAAGGAAATAAATTTCTATGTCACTCGAATTTGTTGTAATTGAAATGAAAAAATTTCATTTTGCATAAAGATCCGCTGTCTAGTAATGAGGAAGCCGGTTGTTCCGCGATCGGTATCGATCGCCGGCTCGCATAAAGCAATTATTCGACGCGTCCCGGCCCGACCAGGCCCGTGCCAGCCTCTGGCAAACCTAGTCGACTCTGGCAATGGCACCTGAAAGCCAGGGGTCGGGGGAGAGACGAGAGAGAGAGAGAGAGAGAGAGAGAGAGAGAGAGAGAGAGAGAGAGAGAGGGAGAGGGAGAGATGGCACTCTCTCCGCGTACACAAACGGGCTTGTTCTCTCTCCCTCTTCCTCTCTCTTTCGGCGAAAGGTCGTCCCTCCTGAATCACCGAGCTGGATTTAATTAACGGTGACGCGGGCACGATCGGCCCGGTTCGCTATACTTAGCTTCCGATCCGAGGAGAGAGCCTCTCTCCCACTCTCTCTCTCTCTCTCTTTCTCTCTCTCTCTCTTACACGCACTCTGTTCTGTTCTGTTCCTGCTGCGCTCTCAGGCCGCTCTCGTGGCCATCGCAGATCGCCGCAGACCGTCGAGCATCGGCGACGCTCTCCCGAACCGTGTCTCCTGCTTTGTTATTGTCAGGAAACCGACTGTAATCGATAGCCGACGCGAGACCGGCGTCGGCCACCGGTGTCCGTCGCTACAGACTAATGAAATTTGCCTGATGCGGCCTAAACACCGGCCAAACTGCCCCTTTCGCCAAATGTTAGAGAAGATCGAAGCGTAAGCAATAATTGTTCATAATATTAGACTGTATTATAAACAACATGTGATGAAATGACTCTAGTCTCTTTAACCTTCTCCCTGAGCATGGTGTACAAACGCACCGCTAGGCTGATAAAAACGGGAATAAAAAGCTGACGAACGGAAAATTTCCAAAGATTTTGTAGTAATGGTGCCTATGATATGTTACAAAATTTTTAAGTATTGTATTTATCCTTTAAAAATCAATAAAGTTTACCAAATTTTTATGTATAATATCAATATTAGAATAGCAGTGCACGGAGAGAAAGTTAAATCGAAGTGTATCGTAGGAAGAACAGAAAGATGAGCGAAAAAAAAATGTTAAAAACGTAGTATGTACATATAGGATTTTCTAGAGGAATCAACTCCCAAATAATTATCTTAACGAGATGAAAAAAAGATAAGGTTGAACGCATGGTTTAAAGGCTGGAATGTTTTTCAGCACGTTCAGGTTAGCTCTGGCTCAGCACCGTGAGCGGTGTCCCATTAGCAAACGTGCAAACGAGAGAGGGCTGGCTGCACGCGCGAATGCACGATGCAATGCACTCACAGTACTCCTTTCCCGTGGTCCCGGTGCAGTGGCTGCATCGTTTACGTAAGACCGCGAAACGCGGCGCGATAAAGGAGACCGATTATGTCGATAAACTTCGAACGGCGATGCGGCCGGATTGAAAGCCGCCCCGTGAAACCGAATAGGCGACCGGTGCTGCGATCGATATCCAACGGACGTCAACGTAATCTGCTTTAAGTAATTGATCGGGAAGAAGGGGTAACTACCCTTCCGCCAGGGCCCCGGCGAACCCGGCTTTCTCCCTTTCGAGGGCTCCGGGATCTTCAATGCACGGCTTCAACGTCTGTCGAGCTCGTGACCTAACAGATCTTTTGGGAAACTATAAATGTTACGCGCGGCAACTAATTAGCACTGCAATAGGATTTCGAATTGCTTATCAGTCCTTTGCGGACGAGAACTTTTTCTCAATCTTTCTCTGGGTCCAGTGACAGGTCTGCGGTTATATTGCAAAATAAAAATTATCCAAATCTATTGTGAGAAGCAAATTTGAGAATACATTTCTTTTGTCAATTGCATTACTTTATTATTATTATTATTTTATTATAAACGGACCGAAGCCCTCTTACATAAATGTTAACATAAATAAATAAATTTATAAAAACAACAAGAAGTAAATTTGTTGAATAATTCCTCACGGATGAGTCTTTGCAATCTCGATAATAGAGGAGTCAGGGGAAGATGAAGAGGAGCGACAACGGTCGTGATCTCCATAAGCAGCCGTAGGATGCCGAGCAGGTGGTCGGCTTCGAGTAAGACGCGAGATTTAATCGAGCGACGCCGTTTAAGCTCGATCGTCCAGCCTGAAAACGATCTCCGGGCTCCGAGACGTATGTGCGTATCACCTGCGCGCGTACGTTTGCAGTAGTTTGTACACGTGTGAGAGGAGGGAGGAGGAAGGTTTGTGTGCTGCGTTTACTGGATTACCTGGCCAGCCGGTTGGTTGGTGGGTTGGTTGGTTTCCATATGCGCGAGCGCAACGCCTGTCCCTGTGTTGAACGCAGCCAATCACCTTAATGATAATTTACGATCCGAGGCATAAACGTGTCTCGGGCCCCGGAATTGATTTGTTTACTCGCGATGGATTCTCACGCGACTCGGCCCGAGTACGGGTGGCCCATGCCCAACATTCTTGTCGCTCTTCAACCGTGTATTCCGATCCACGATTTTTCTGTAGCAGTGCACAGTTAAGTGTTCGCGCTCGGGCCAGACCGCACATGTACCACAATTTTTGTTTCCCATAAAGATTCGCAGTCTACAAACTTACTACGCTAAGGAAACCAATTACACAATTTCACACGTCCTCATTAACGTTAAGCCTACCGAGCCTTAACCCTGTAAGTACCAATGGTCGACATTTTTGGCAGTAAAAGTTTGTTTCTAGTGCCAAGGTTGAACAAATTGTCTGTGAAAAAATGTTCTTAAAAACTGACTCCAGGTGAGTAGTCGGATATAAAATACTTGGTAATTATAGGGTTAAAAATAACTGGTACATGCTCCCTTATAAATATGACAAGATTGTCTTTATTTAACACGTTAAGCTACACTTTCCGTTCAGGCCGCGTCGGTCCGTACGGCCCGGGATTGCTCGCTTGACGGTTGACTATGGCCTGAATGGAAAGGCAAGTAAAACAGGCTTGGCGTTTAACGTGTTAAACTTTGTGCGGCTCCTATTGTAATACGCGCCCTACTGAAGGTACCTGTACAATCATTTCTTATGAAATCATTTTTATTCTTTTAATAATTACAAATAAAAAAACTGTGACCGGTCAATTTGACCGGTGATGGTGTTAACATTGGCACCGAAACAGCGACTTCGTATAAGACGATTCGGTCTCTCGACAATCAATTAAGCTTTACCACAATGAATCTACGACCGGATATTGCGCGCGTCGTTCTGCAGCGAAACACAGTAACGATGTTTCGATGGGAAATAATCGGGAAGAGCTCTCGACCCGTTCGATCCGGGACATGCGGATTCAATATTCGAATCGGGCGCGATAAACGCGGCAGATTTTTCACGAGCTACCGGAATTTTTATTCTCGCGCGAGTCACGTCCCTGTCCGATCTGCCAATACCAAACGCTCGCTGTAATTCGGATCGTTTTTATTACGGGGGACGCGGCCCTGACTGTTGCGAACCGCGAGCGGCGGGACACTGTCCGAAATGTCTGTTTCCACTTAAATGCCGTGGAAACGAATCGCGGGGATCCTCTCCGCTCTCCCGCCACGCTGTATGTTTTCTGTTTCTCCTAGTACACAAACCAGTCCGGACTTTCGCGAACGTACCGCGAGCGCGACTCGGAAAAGTATTTTTATACCCTGCTTTTTACGGATAACTTCTGCACGGAGGTTTCGGCGCGGCGGTTCGCTGCATTTCGACGTGCCGGTAATTTAGGAGGAAATTTGATATTGCGAAGAAGCGTTGCATTAATCTGCTAATGGCGAAAAGATGAAATAAAAGTATCAGGTGGACCGGAAAGTAATTTCGTTTTATTTGTTTGTATTTAATGTAAAAAAAACGACATTACTTTCCAGTTCACCTAAAATTTACAGCAAACTTCGATGCTGTTTTATCACAGACTAGACTCTACGTAAAAATGATGACCGAGCCTTGGACCCGTTGACGTACGAATTAAATGAGACTTTTGGCCAGCTTCTACAGCCAAATGCTGCGCGGTGTGGCACGCGGGGCTCGTCCACGCACATAATTCGCACGCGAATACCGACTGCCAATTTTCTAGGAGTACACGCGCCCCTCTAGGCGAGCACGAACGCGAAGAATCGGTTCTTCTGTACACCCGGAAACCGTAATATTCCGGAGCTCCTCCGAAGCGACGTTGACGGATTTAATCCCCGGCGAAGCTTCAGCGGAATCCTTTTGTCCGGCGATTTAATTTGACGCATCCCTCCTCTGACACCGGAATTATTAAAACGTGCGAAACGCGTCGGCAGGTGAAACGCGGCCAATTCTTGGAATACCAAGCATATCTGCCAGATTACCACTCAATTATGCCGTCGGGATGCGCCGATACCGCGATTCACGCAACTAATGCGATAAGAACAAAGGGGCGCAGGACTATTGTGTGTCGTTTCTGCAAAAACATTCAGTGCTCGATCGAGAATTTCGCGCCAATCACGGGACACATTATCTATCTCGTTATCCTGTCCAGGTTCGGTACGGTTTATGCTGATTAACGGGAGCGTTTCTACAATTCATTATCGATAATGTTTACTAACTTTTTTTTACTGTTGAAGACGTCAATCTTAGGTGTGGAAGTCTTACATTCTAAAATGAGGATTTTTCGGGACGTGTTAAAGATGCAGATTTCACATGGAATTTCTAGAGTGGCAATCTTTAGATTTTTACGGTACCGATATATTTTTATAAGTAGACTGCGGACCTTTATGCAAAATGAAAATGTTTTGCATTGATTGTGGAAAGGTGTTCAATCAAAACTGATTTCATCCCTTAATAATTATGATATACTGAAAACAATCTAACAACATTCTTAGATTTTCATAATTAATTGCTACTTTATATTTTACGTTAACAATTTTTTCATAAATGTATAAAAGTCGGCAGTCTAGTTATAAGTATCATTTATGAGTTTTTTCAGATTTTTAAATCCGCGATGTCGTAGTAAAAAAAAAAGAAAAATTAAAACCGATTTCTTCGACGATTTTTGCCGGAAATACTAAGCTAAACTTGAAATTGTTAACTGTTAAACCTTGAATATTTCATAGAAAAATGTTTATACTAGGTTCGTGCCCGGCATACGTCTATTTTTTTTATCCGATATGAAACGTCTGAAATAACACGTTAATGAAAGAACGATAAGCCGTTCGTCTTATAGACATGTTGAATGTCCAATGACAGACGTCTCAAAGACGTCTTTGTGCTATCTGGCAGAATTATTTGTACAGAATTGGCAAACGAATTACACATAGTTGGTTGAGGACTAAATACATTCTAGAGAAACGGAAGCCTGTGATCATTACGCGTCTCCCACCGAAAATTGCATTCGCTGCAACCGCACCTTTCATCGTCCCCGTAATCGATTTATTATGGCAGAAATTAAGTCCCGCGCGGCCTGCAAAAGTTTACGGAACTCTGGACCCGTTTATTTCGCCGGCGAGAGAGCGTCCATTACGTCGGGGCCGAAGTCTGTCGCGTAATTAACGTCGTCAACTTTGTCAATTACGCCGATCGGGGTATTTTCACCGACTCGCAGTTACGTTGTCCCGGGTTTCCGTGAACATATCAATTCGCCGCGAAACCATGGGAAAAATGTGTCCGTTCTGGACCGCGCGCGGCGAGCCTGCTAATCTTTCGCGAAGCTCGTGCGCGCGAGCGAGCAAAAACTCCGAAAGACGGAAACATTTTAGCGAGAGGCTGCGAATAAGCTTCGCGCATTCATTTCGCAGGCCCTTTTCCGCGTTGCCGAGCAGGTTTTTACGCAAAAGGTCCGAAAAACGACGAAGAAAGAAACCTCTTCAATTTCGGAAGACACGGTTAAAGGACTGCTTTTGTTGGTGAACATTTCGCGTTGTGTTATTAATATACAGGGTGTCTCGAAATTCCTTCAACTCCCGGAAAAGCAAGGTTCCCGAGGTGATTTGAAGCAACATTTTCCTTTGTCCAAAACACGGACCAATCGGAGCGCAGCTATAGTAAACAGTTTCCGGCTCGGCGACAGGTCTCGCTGAACGTCGCGTTGCCGTTGGACGAGCCACCGTCCATCCGCTGTAGCCGCGCTCTGATTGGTCCGTGTTTTTTGTTAATAACTCTCAACCCAAGCCGCGGCGGCCATTTTTGCAAAGCATAATGTTGCTTCACGTCACCTCAGGAACCTTCCATTTTCGGAAGTTGAAGGAATTTTGAAAAATATGGAATCAGCGCAGAGGCAATGCAAGGTGTAGACAGTCGAGCCCGGCCGTAGCTAAAGATCACGTTTTATCAATTCACTCATTTTTTGTTAATCTCATTTTTCTTGCATATCGTTAACTAGTTGAATAAAGTCGCGTTATACATTCTGCTTACATACATGTATATACATGTTTAAAAAATGAATTTGGTCGGAATTGTGAAAAAAAAAACATAAAAATGATTATTAAAACTTTTTTATTTGGGTCGATAACGAAAATTAAAAAAAAAAATGTTTGGTACACTGATATAATTTACTGCAAATTTGATCAAAATTGATTAATTGGTTTACGAGTTGTAGGCTTAAAATCGTGAAAAATTGCCATTTTTACCACACTTGATCGTTTATAACTCATAAACCAATTAACCAATTTTGATAAAATTTGCAGCACACACGTAACTTATATGAGTCGACAAAACACATTTTTTAAATATTTGTTATTGGCCCAGATAAAAAAGTTGTAAAATAATCATTTTTACTATTCTTTTTCACGATTCCGACCAAATGTCATTTTACTAAACTAATTCTTCTAGCCTTATAGAGAAATTGAAGTCGTCTCGTCCATTTATAGAAAAGTTGTTTTAATCAATTCGTTCACTGTCCATAAAGAAGCGCAATCTACTTAAAAATCAACGATAAAAATGACGATGCCAACAAAGAGGAAGTGATATTCGGTTCTCGACGTTTCCATGGCCGGTTCTCCGGCAAACATAACTCTCCTCAATGCAAACACTTCCAGCACAAAACAATAGTATGCATTTCCCCGGTTCACGTCGTTCCGATCGTTCGCAGCAGCGCCAACATAAACGTACCCTAATTCACTATCGCAGGAACAACAGAACAGTCGCTGCTTGGGGACGAAGCTAAATAAATTCAACGACAAAAAGCGGAGGCGCCGTCGTCGTCGGTCCAGTACTAGAAAGAATAGGCGAGAAACGGCAGACGTTTTCATGGCGTGTGTCGAGGCCGGTTTTTGCCGCGGAAACCGTGTCCCGGCCGAGGGATGCGGAAGTCGCGGGCCATTTTTCAAACAACGAGGAAATGAGATGTCCCTCGGCCTGGCTGGAATCTCTGCTCCTGTATCGAGCACCTAGGCCGAAAACCGCGTATTACAGTGCTGCATTGAAACTGTCCTACAAACAATATGTTATTCCTCGAGTTATCAAATGGTATCATAGGAAATGTTAACGTTGTGTCGATCGTAAATTGTTTAATAAACATGGTATAAAGTTTTCGGCGCTACGGTTCGATCAATTACAACAATATAATAACTATTTTTATGAAATCTTCAAACGTTAACGATTCGGGTTTGAATCTGCTAACGTCATTAGCCACATTTTGCTAAAAATTGTTTTTCTATTGGAGGAACAGAAGGTGGTGTTTCGTCCTAAATCGTTAAAGTTTGAAGATTTCATAAAAATAGCTATTATATTGTTGTAATTGATCGAACCGTAGCGCCGAAAACTTTATACCATGGGTATCATAGGAAATGTAAAAATCGAACATGAGGACAAAATCAACGTGTTCAACAATTTCTGGAAACGTCAATGAATGGATGTTATTGAATATTTTCCTGCATAGAACGTAGCATTGTCCTATAGAAAATTTTTTAACAAAAGTAGCGAACATAGAAGCGTGTAAAGAATGATCGAAATTCTATTGCTTGAAATTCCGAGAAACATCGTCGCTATTCGGTTTGGGGATAAAAGTACGGTTTTGAGAGGAGAATAAACCTGGTGGATTTTCAAACACTACGATTTTACTTTTCCCAGAGAAATTCGAGGTCCACCAGTGAGCACAACAATACGCCATTCTGAAACCACGTCGCATGTTTAACAAATAATAGACTGTAATAAGAATGAATCTAGTTTCCGAAGTAGATGTAAACGCTTCGTTGATTTTTTTTGTAATTTCCGTGAAACCTGAAGGCTCGTTCATCGCGGTTCCGGCCGATCGGGCATGCGCCATTCCACGACAATAAAAAAGTTTACTGGACAAATTAAATCGCGGGGCTAGAATGTTTCGGCGCGATAACGAATATGAATTGGCCGCGAAAAAGCATTGGCTCGCGCGATTCGCGGCGCACCGTCGCGTTTCATTTGTTTGCACACAGCCCGGAAACCGTGTTTTGCTTTTTTTTCACTACCGGTGTTTTTTTTCATATATATTTTCGCTCACGATCGACCGTTGTAATTGCAGTTACTCGTCGTATTACGCGTAATACGGCGAGGGGAGGCCATACGCTGCCTCGCCCCCGGGAAACGGGATTTGATTTCCCTGTTATTTATTTATATTTTTGTTCCCTTTCAGCTATCGGTTGCGAAGTGAATATTTTTACCGAGAGTATCGTTATTCCTGTCGCCTATCGACGCAGGCCCCCTCTATCCCATCGATTACAATCGAATCCCCGTCGACTTCGTCGCCTTCCCGTATTCATACGCGTTGGAGGTCCGCCAAATCGAGGCCTCTCCCTCTCTCTCTTACTCTCTCGAAGGCTTGTCGTAAACAACAGCTCAAGATTGATAACACTTTCATGGGCAGAAGACTCATCCTCTCTCGTCTATTCGCAGCTCCTTGCGCGAAAATGCCTTCGCTCTTCGTAGATTTCGAGCGCGTTAACCGGCAGACACGCTTTGATTGAACGTCGACGCGCAATTATCGGCGATGGTGGCTGCAGCAATGGTGCGGGAACCGTGCGCGGTGATTGAAGTTGCATTTTTCTCTTTCTTTTATCCTATCGCGAGCCTCCGGACAATCGCGCGTCCTCCTCTCTAACGATCGCGTACCGTTAGATCGCCGCGTTGTCATTTCGGATCGATTAAGGGGAGAGTCCTGGCCTACGGCGGAAAAAGTCCACCATTTTTAGGGGAGATCCTGTTCAACTTTATTACCAAACCGTAGCGAACATCTTCAAGTACTGTTCCTTAAAATTCCATTAAAAAATATTTCTGGATTTGTGGATGTGTTATTTTGCCAGAATATTTTATAATTTTGTAAAACGTGTACTGTGCGAAGTCCCTAATTTCAATTGTGAACCAACAACTACTGACCCTCGGGAACGTCATCTAATCATTTCTGGGAGAATCGGAAATTCAGTCTGGGAAAATCGAAAATTCGGTTTGGGCGAAGCGGCGCTCGGTGTCCCATAACTCTGTCAAACTCGCGGACTTTTTCCCTAGTTGGGTAGCCGGCCGCGCGATCCCTGTTATCTTCGAACGTGTCGAGTTACCTCGTTAACCAACAATGGCCCCCGGACCACGAGCCAAGCGAACGGAGGAATGCGTTCCGGGGAAGAAACGGGCGACAACAACTGCTCACTTTGCGACGCCGCGCCGCAACGCGAGTTCTACGTGCGACCCAGAACCTCCGGCGAAAAATTCTGCAAGACCGTGCACCCTCCGGGAGACGTCTCGCGAAAATCGGTAAGAAAGATCCGCCTCCCGGCCGCTCGTTACCTCAACAAAGACGAACTGCGAGACTCTCGAACGCTGCTGCTGCTTCTCTCGACGGAAGTTTGCTCCTTTGCCGAACGAGGGGTTCAACCGTGCACCTACCGACTCCTGCGCCACTCGAAATCCTCTTAGGAAACTCTTTCAGGCGACGATGGACGGTTCTTTGCGACTGATGGCCTCCTGGAGTCGTGGCCGGACACGCGGCAGCCCTTGCGGGCCAGTTTTACCTAGCCATGGGTGGGGCGAGGTCGTCGAGTGGGAGGAGCGAACATTGCTGTTGGGCGAGGGGTGGGATCTTGGGAGTGGGCGTGGTTCGTGCGCTCCGAGTCGCTTTAAAGTGATTTGTAGAAATCTGCAGCATTACTGAGCGGCTTAAAGTATTATGTATATTATGTATATTAATATTTACGTAAGCTGGCTCGGGATTATCGTACTATGACATCAGATATGAAGATGAGAGACACAATAGAACATCAAGCACATATTAATGACTTCTATACTCCTAGAAGTTTGATATTAAAATGTAGAAAATCGACGTTGGACATAAACTTTTATTCAACTCGGCGCAAAGTTCCACGTTCGTTTTATTCGTCGAGCTGATCAAATATGCAACTAGCGATCGTTAAGTACAGTGGACCTCGGCGAAGATCCTTATTTCGCCGGCGTTCGACGCGGTTTTGTCTCCAATTTTCCCGAAGCTGGTCGACAAAGAAAAGAAAATAATTGAATCGTCGTTTCCTCGAGAGTTTGTCTTGAAGGGTACAGAGAGGTTTTGCGTAAGCTTCGGTAGTTTCTGCGGATCGCGGGAGCTTTAATACGGGGGGCTAGAAATTAACATTTCATGGGCCGTTGAAACGAAAAGTAAAGCGATCGCTTGATATCTGCGCGGTAGCATAAGCGGATTTCCGCGGATGCATGCCGGAGACAGGCCGCGAGGTTTCCTTTTTAGGCGACCAGCTCCCACCCCCACCCCCTCTCCTGCCGTCGCCCCTGCCCAGGAGAATTTGCAATCCTCTTTCTTATCGGAATTTCTAATGACTCATTTACATCGGGGACACGGTGTTCATCGGCAGTCGTTAATCACCCGACGAAATATTGTTACGCCAGCGTAGATTGGCTGGATTATTCCGGGCCCGGGTTCGGGCTCGTCGCCGTTCTCTCCACCTATCGATCGCCACGGAATTAATAAGTATGCATGCGACGGATTGCACGTTACGTTTGTATTACGCGCCGGTATCAGCCGCTGCAGCCGTTAATCTGACGTCGCGTGACAACGTTATGGAAAACGCGGGTGGAGCCGTCCGTTAAGGATCCACGATGCACCCCCAAACCATAGCCGTACATTCTGTTTTCTTCTATTACCAGCCGAAATTTTTTCCACCGGCAAAATTAATTGTAATACAGGGAACTCGTTACGGCATGCAGGTCTGTATGCAAAATAAAATTTTTGCGCATCTGTTGCAGGAAACCGGAGCCGCTCACGAATTTCTTTCTCTTTTTCCTTAATCATTTTTGTAAGTTAAAACTAGTGGGTAGATAGCGGATCCTTATGCAAATTCTCGTTTTTATACCTTATTTAATGAAAATCAGAATTAGGACAAAATTTCTTTCGTCAACTTGTAAGGGACTCGAGTGATCGCGGCCCATGCGGGTCGCAACAGAATGCGGTGTCCTGGTCAGGGGCACGGTTTATGGTTACGGCACTGACGTGACGTCAGGCTATTTTTTGAGATTTAGCGAAACTTTCTGTTTTATCGTGATTTATTATACACTTCATGTTGTAGCTAAAGGTCTCAATAGCCGCTGACGTACCGTAAGACATCTGCAGACCGTTAACTGTCTCCGTAAACGACGAAGAGTCAGGCCGAGGGCACTCCCACGAATTAGCCAGTTCCCTCACCCTGTCACCTTTTAGAAGGCGTACATTAGTTTGAAGAAAAACCGTGATTGGTGTTGGGAAGGAAACGCCTACGGCGTAGAAATTATAAAAAGATAGAGCGAAGAAGCGACAAGGGTTGTCGTGGCGCGCACGAGGGTAACTACGAATCGGAAATAAACACTGTTTTTGAACTGAACATTCCTCCGCTTTCTATCGTTCTAAGTTTCCCCGGCCATACCTTACAAACTAGAAAACTCCTCATTGTACTATAATACAATCGATCCTCGATAACTCGAATCACGATGGAAGAATTAAAATATTCGAGCTACCGAGATGTTTCGACTTACCCAAGTTTTCGAATAAATGAGGTTTACCATACAAAAATTTGATTTGCAGGGGGTTTATACAAGAGTTAATGATTTGCTAGTTGTAGCAGTTTTAAAGAAAGAAAAGTTCAATTTTTGGAGTTGAGTTATTTATTTTTACATATAGTTAACATAATCTACTAGGCTCCTTTTATTTTCTTTTTTTTCGAGCATTCGAGAGAATTATAACAGTTGAAAAAAAGGAGGCAGTATGGATCGATTCATTACTGACACGCGACACATAGCTATAACTTCGAGTTATAGAGTTAGTGGTGATAAAAGTTTGATTTATAGAGGTAAACTTTGGCTTGTAGAGGGTCTAGCTATTATAAATTCGAGTTACAGAGGTAAAAAAAAATGCATTTGAACTTGTGGAAAATAATTCGGGTTAGAGGAAGTTTGATTTCGATTTTTAAAGCGCAGCGGAAGGGAACAAACAAAATTTTCGTCTCACAGTGGTTATCGAGTTAAAGAGGTTCGAGTTATCTAGGTTTGATTATATAAATCAATTGCGTGGCTACTCTATATTTATCACATGAAATTTTTCTAAAATAGTTAAACATGAAAATAAACCACCTTTCATTTTATTAGCTAATCCACTCCCCGTTCTTGTTAGACTCTTTTGGAATCTGACGCTTACAAGGCATTAAAAACTTCGTCAACATTTTCCAACGCTCCAAAAAGGCGTCGCAATTTCCCCAGTGATCTACATTGTCATTAAAGCGTCAACTACAAAGACTTGGAGGGAAAAGGGCGTCCCGATCGCCAATGGCACGGAATATTACATCGTCCGTGAGTGTCTCTAATGGGCGTCGCCGTCGCGCCGCGCCGGTTTAATGCGTGGCCACGGAGCCGCTTGAAAAATGGAGGAGCAACAACAACGGCAATTATTGCTTAATTATTGCCCGAAGTGGCGGACAAGCGTGTTAGGTGGGGTATCGGGCGGCTGAAAAATTTACAGCCAGTACACCGTCCCGTAAATTACGATGAGTTATTCATAGATAAACTTCCCGGGGAAAATTGCCGGGCAACTCGCGAGATGACGGTAACTTCCTCCGGCGACCGCGTAACCGAAACTTTTCTGAAAAATTACATCCCTTAACGCGCCTGGCTGGGAGTCTTCGGGTCCGCACGCGAGCCGAAAACGTCGTAAATTCCGATCGCGGGGGCCGATTACCGGGCTCGTTTTGCCGACAGACCGTTCGGAGAACCTTCGAAATGCATCTCTGTTGCGACATTCAGCATTTATGGTCGAAGACCGATTAGGCGATACGTGCTATATGTATACGTCCTCGTCTATCGATATTTCCCGCAACAAGGACATTAAAAATTCATTTCGCCAATAAACGGAGCACGTTGCGCGTCGGCTAGCGAAATCGGCCTGCGGTGGGATCGACTCGTTCGCGAAACTCGAGTCTCGCGGCCGTCTCGAAGTTATCCGCGCGAGAAAGCTCGAGCGAGCACCGTCGTGACGCGACATCTCATCCTCGAGACGACGCTCGACGCGTTCCCCGGTTTTCGAGAGCACCGAGACTCGAATTTCCCCGGTTTTCCGTCGACGAAACGCAACGACGACGCGAGCCGTCGTCCCGAGAAATCTTCAACCGCTTACACATAATTCGTATCTGCCGGAGGGATAAAAATTCGTCGACGAGCAGACGCAGCATGCGTCGCTCGAGAATTCAGACTGTTTTGTATGGTACCTGGTCTCGGTGACGTCTGGGCCGTGGCTGGAGATGTCACGAATGGATGGCTGACTATTTTCCAGAACGCAAGTTATTAACTCTTGCATATGCTCATACCTCGTATCAACCCCTATCTTTCTCTCTCTCTCCCTCTCTCTTTCTCCCGTTTCCATTTTCCCACGAATAATCTCTTATCTCTCACGAATAAGCTCTCCAAAGGATCGAGGAAAGATCAACATCGGTCGCAAAGACAGAAGCAGCCGTTTCGACGAAACAATTGCTGGTTGTTGGATCTCGCGTTGCATCCAGAATTCCTGCGGCGGGGCGCGGGCGCAGCGAAAAGTTGCCGAAGTTAGTTCCTAGGCGGAAGCTGAGGAAACTTGCCGGGCGGATCAGGCGTCGCGACGACGACGGCGACGGCGACGGCGACGGCGACGGCGACGACGTGCCTGCAGCCTGTCGTCGCTCGGATTACCAGACACGACCGATGTCATTCGCCAGGTGTCTGCTCTCTCTCTTTCTCTCTTACTCTCTCTCTCTCTCTCTCTCTCTCTCTCTCTCTCTCTCTCTCCATCTCGAAGACCGAGAGTCTTACTCGCGAGAACGGCGCAACGTTACTGTCGTTACCGGTGAATATCGCGTAATGGGAACGCGTTATCGATTACTCGCGACGCCGCCGGCCCGTTACGGAGGCTTATTAGTCGGCTGGAAGAGAGCTTTCACACGAGTCGCAGGTTCATCGTTCGCGCGATTTCGATTCGTCTCACGGAATCCGATTTGTCTCTCGAGGCGCGCGTACTGTGTCCACGTTCCGCCACCTCGACTCGCTACTTCAAGCCGAGATAACGACGAGGGTTAGATTCGAGACTAATTTTTAACTTTCGACATTGTATTAACCCTTTCACTACCGTGGACGAGACATCTCGCTTCCACGATGTCGAAGAAACGATGCTATGGACGAGATATCTTGTCATCATGCTGCTGTAAGCACGATGCTATGGACGAGTATGGACGAAGAATTTTCTTTATAAAGACACAACTAATCGTTTCTTGAGACATGTCATCGTTGGTGGGAAGTGCTTAAAGATGATAAATATAAAATACGTTTTTATTGTTTATTTTGTATGGAATGCTTGAAAGCATGGTGAAATATTGTATAATGTGACGGAACAACTTTTACAGAGGTATCTGGTTCCCTTCATCTTCTTTTGCAATCTATACATTCTACTGTTGGTAGAGATTCCTTTCTGTGAGTTGTATTTCTGTATATTAGATCATCTACATCGATTACAATTATCCCTCTGCATTCCATACAAATTGAGCAATAAAAACTGTAATTATGTCAGATATCAAGCATTTTATATTTATCATCTTTAAGCAAATTTTCAAATAAAACACTTCATATCAATAATAAAGATACACGATATGTCTCGTCCATAGCATTGTACGTACGACAGCACGGTGACGAGATATTTTATCTATAGCATCGTTCTTCGACATCGTGGAAACGAGATATCTCGTCCATTGTAGCAAAAGCGTTAAGGAAATTAAGGTATGTAGGCATAGCAAAGAGCGACAATGTACGGCTCTAGAGACCCAATGTGTGTGCGTGCGTGTGTGACAACATTGTATGAGATCGAGGAGGGCCTCGAAGGTCGTGAAGCCGAATGCATGTGTGTGTTGCGACTGGTGTCCGTGAGGGCCGATCAACGGTAAAAAAGACGGCGATCGGCAGTGTCGAGAAGATCACGAACGGAGACAGACGCGTGGATCGGTCCAGCGTCTTACAGGTATTATATCAGTTTCATATTTTAGAGTTGAAGTACGAATGCTGTATGTATGTATGTGTGTGCGTTAACAGCCAATCCTATATATAGCTAAATTTATAAAAATAGAAAACCAGAAGTAACAAAAGAATTGGAACATTACGATCGCCAACGAATTGCAAAAAGAAGATCAGATTGAAACGAACGCCCGCTAAAAACACATCGATCGTTAACATCTTGTTATCCGTGTGCCCAATTTTGTTAATAATCCCGTTTCTCCTCACGGCTGTTATTTACAGTATTTATAAAATGAATATAGAATGGAAATATTCTGGGTCGGAAGAAATGTGTTGGCGTTAAAATAGCTCCAAGTGCAAGGGGTTAATATTATTTAGCATCTGTTCATTGTTAGCAATAGCCCGGAATTTTATGTGAAATGTAGGTCTATTGAGATTGCGTGAAGCGGATTCTACAGATGTCAGCCTCAAGACAGCTGAACCTGTCAAGGCGAACGAGAGAACAGCTTTTATTACGGTAAGAATAAGAAAATCTTGAAGATCTTATCAGGGTATGTATGAGACAACGCTTCCTTTGTTTTAATGCATGTGGGATACGTGCTGATACGTTCTTCATATATTGTCAGTTGGAATATACAGACATTTCTATTTTCATAGAATAGTCATGTAATAGAATCATGATGTCGAGGACAGATTCCTTACGAGGAAGAAAACAAGATGAAATAATAAATCTAGATAATGATTTTTTGAAAAAGTATTTCGAGCAACATACTACATTACCAGTCCATTGGAAATCACGTGTATACGTCTGTATTTTGTCTCGCTTGTCTTTTGACGGCAGCGTCTCGCGGTAGCAAAAATGAGGATACAGCATAAGAGGACTGCTGCGTACTGAATGGCTGATGGAGCGGAGGGAAAAGCGTGCAGGAAGTCGAGATTGAAAACGCCGGTCCGGCTCGCCGGACTTCGGAAAGTCCAACTTCGAGGCTTTCATCGACGGGTCTATAAATAAAACGGGCCGTGAAAGACCTTGAGATTGGACGTCGACGTCAGCGTCCGGCTACTAAAGCAATCGCTCGCGGTGAAAATCGTCTAAACACAGCTGTCGGAAGGGAAGCGAAGGGAAACTGGGCCGCTCGGTTTTCCTCGAGTTCCATCGCGGCTGTCGGAGTCGTCAAAGGAAATGGTGGCGGTCGGAAACGCGCTAGGAAAAATGGGTTGCGAGTACAGCGGGTGGAAGGGGGGAGGGGGTCGCTAGCCACGAAGCTCTGTGCTAGAGATGGTGTGCCGGTTAATTATGAGTAATCGGACGATTTTTATCAAACCGAACCTGTCCCGCGGAACTTTCGAATAACCGCGATATTTCGTGTTTAGCGACGAGGAAGCTGCTTTATCCCGTCCAGTTAATTACCCGGCGCATTAATAAAGCGCGCAGATAATCCGCCCAGTCCGCGTTAATGAGTATGTAAGAGACCCGACGTCCCCTCCGCTCCCGCAGGATTACCTTAACAAGGAGCAGGGATTTGCGCGGAGCATAGGTGGAGAATAAAATTTACACCGGGAAAAAGTGCCCATGGAAACCACCCCGCGTTCCGCGGAACACGCTGGCCAGAGCCTCCATTTCGTTTCGTTTCGTTTCGGCCCTTCTTTCGGAAGGCTTTGCGCTCTAATCCATATAAATTCGTGCTTTCCCGACTGTTCTTAACCCTCGGCTTTTCAGGTGTATCCACCGTCTAGCGTTTCGAAACATTTCAACCCCTTCGTCGGGACCTAACTAACATCCCTCCCCCCATCCAGTTTGCGGCGAACAGAAAATTGTACGGCTAAATATGAAATAAAATTACCGCTAACAAGGCGACTCCGAAACGACTCCCCCGAAACACTGTTTTACTAACGAGAGGCAAAATACGCCCGTTAACGCTGTCGAGCACGAAACTACTTCCACTACGCTCGACGCAAAACTAAGGGAACTGTAGATACTTTCATCGAAGTGTTCAAGTATTTTCATTGACAAAACGAAAACCTAATCCCACAATGGGGATAAACTCAGAGATATCGTGCACATCTTTCTCCCACGTATCGAACTAGCATTCCAATACTCTTCAGTGATCGTCGATTGGTCCCCGAGCCCGGGAAAGAGAAACAGATCGCATAAAAATCCTGGCAGTTTCAGGGGATATCCTCGGGCTCTCTGAAACACAGCTGATTACTCCGCAGTTAGAGCGCCGCGCCGCGCCGGCATTAACGTAATCGTATCCCAGCGTGGAGCGGGAATTGTCTCGGGGAGATTCGAGGATCTAGCACTCTCTCTCTCTCCCGCTCGCAGGGCGGCTCGCGATACTGAGCCCGTGGAGGATGAGTATCGGGGGTGTGAGAGCCGAGGGTGTCGCCGTCGGCCCCAACAATTTACGCGGAATTTGCATAAGTCGTAGAAGGGTAATGTCCCGTGGTGGATGTGCATCAGGAGCGCCGGATGGGGGTTACGTGCCAGTAACCAGCTCGTCTCGGGGGTGTCTTCGGTGCTCCTTGTCCGCGAACTACAGGCGTTAGGCGGTGCCGTTCGTTCCTTGGGGGTCTGATCCCAGGACCGAAACGAGCTACCCCCATCGGTTTAATTCATACCACGGGAATAACGGTCTGGTAAAACGGTTACACGCCGACCGGTAATTTATGCTTCGAGCCCGTGCACGCGGAGCTACTTTCGGCTTCGTGAACAGTCGAACGGGCCCGGTTTCGAGATTGCGAGCTCGCTAGCAGGATACTATCGCTGAGAAAAATTAGTCGATCGAACAAATCAAGCGTCTATCGTTGCAATCATATTTTCAACGTGGAAAATGTTTCCGCTACTAGTTTTTGAACGTTTCTTTAAATAGGAGCATACATTTCTCGTCGCAACTTTGCATCTTTTACAAGGAAGAAAAGTGCCGCGATACTTGAATCAACAACTAATTTATTAATATAATTAATTTAGAAGATTCGTTAATTACAGTCTTGCAATGAAATCGCGTTTCTCTTATCAGTATACAATGATTTTATTCGCTGGAAAAAATTGTATTTACTTACAGGAGGTTCAAGATGCACCTTGGAGATTGATTGAAGACTGGTGCAATAAAAAATATATGCTTCTGTTTAAAAAGACGTTACTGACTTCCACACGTCCTCTGCGCCTTGAAAGCATTCAACCCTACCTGAAACATTTTTTAAAATGGTCACGTAAATCGAAATGGTAATATCTGGCGAACCACCGCACTGCACATCCAAATCGCAATTACATTTAGATCTCGGATTACATTTGGAAACGGATGTAGGGGTGAACGTTCGACGACGAACGCGGCCACAGAACCAAGGCCGCCTTTTTTTACGGCGCGAATCTTCGCATTCAATTGCCCGGAGAAATTAAGGCCGCGCAAAATCGAGCGACAGCTAATAGTTCTGCTTCTCTTCCCTTCGAAATTCCTCCGGCGGGGTAGCAAGGGGTACGTGGAATAATCGCGGCCCTCGGAAACGGGGGCGTTACACGATTTTCCGCGATTTTCCGTTTTATTCGAAATATCAAGGGCTTTTATAAAATTGGATCAGCCCGCCGCCCGGAAGTGCTTTCTATCTCTGCCTCGTTCCCTGTGCCCCCAACCCCCAATCCCCCTTACCACCCCCTGCTCCAGGCTCTTTTCGACGAGTTCCTCGAGATTCTCGAACCGTGTGTTAGCTCACCCTCGGCTGGCGGGGATAGGAATCGCGGAATGGATAGCCGGACGCGAAATGTACGTCCACTACCTCTGGGAAGGGGGTTGGAATCGCAAGAAGCTGGACAAAATTCGTATCTCGGTGAATTGTGCATTTCTAATTGCATACGAAATTGTTTTGGGGATCCTGGAAGCTGATTTTAGCGTTACTTGTTTGCTAGAATGAGAAACTACCCTTGCAGAGGGTGTTTTACCCAGAGAAATTGAAACTGTATTAGTCTACTCCCTGCACTGTGATATGTACATTATTTATTTCTATTAAAATTGAAATTGTATTTGTAGTCTTGTGGTCGATCAACCTCCATTTCAATTTGACACATTCTGGAATGGGTCAAAACTAATATTGTATTTTTTACTTATCCCATTCTATACCAGCTCTCCGTTGCTAATGCAAATAATATATTGTTTTTCCTATCTAGGAAATTTTACCACACGAAAGAAAGTTCTAATCGCAAATGTGAACAAAGTGACAGTGCAATGATCTAGAATATGATTTCAGCAAAAGCTACGATAACTCCCGATTTCGAATAAAGCGTACAAACGCTTGAGTGTATGAAATCGAGTATAAGCTCGCGAATAGACCCAATTTCACTATATCTCGCGACACGAAAGTTTTCGGATTAGCCGCGTCTATTTTATGGAAACGGCCGTCCGGGGCGAGGCGTTCCGGAAGCGTTCGCGACGGGATTACGGATTACGCGTTGAACTGCTGCCGGAAGGAACGGCTCGGCCCGGCTCGGCCGGTAAAGGGATCGTGATCGTGAATGCGGAGACGTTAACGATGGGCCCGGAGATCCAGGAGATCGAGGTTCCCCCGAGAAATAGATTCTCCCCGGTCATTACGTTGCTGGAGGGTTTGCCTGCGTCGCGGTTAGCCGACCGAGCCGAAGTAGATTCGCTGGGAAAACGCGTACTTGGGATTTCTTTGAGAATGCCGGAGAGAACGAGGAACGGACGAAACGAGGCGAACAATCGCATCCGGCCCTGGCCTTGTACGATGACTGAAATACTTTCCTAGGAGAGAGACGCGTTTCCGGCTTGCGCGCGGGCGCGTGTTTTGTAATATTTCCGTTGGCCGCGCGACCGCAATAAAAACGCGCGCGTGCTTTACGCGAAACAGAGATTGGAATTCTAATAAATTACTCGCGTTTTTCTCGTCGCGGCGCTCCCACTGGTTACAAGTTTCATTTCCCGGGTCGCCGGTGGTCGATACCGTGCCCGACAAAAAGGATTCTCTCTCTCTCTCTCTCTCTCTCTCTCTCTCTATCTATCTATCTATATATCTATCTTTAAAGGGAGACAGATCTATAAGCTCGCGCGATTTTGTCCAGCGGCCTGCTCGGAAACGTTGACGGATATTTTTTGTTCAGAGACGCGCGGGGAATAGCAGACGTTTCCCAATCGTTTCTGTCGTCTAAACGCTCGCGGGATTACACGATAAAACGGTGGTCGGAGAGACACGGCCGCCTCGGTACTGGTGCGACGGAAAACGGGTCGGTCGACTGCCTGAATCCGCTGGAAAACCTTCCGCGAGCCGGAGGAAGCCGTAATCTAGCGTCGGATCGGCTCGCCGCGATTCGTCCGATTAAACGGCGTTTAAATAGCGGCGGGATTCCGAACGGATTGCTGCAGACAACGAGGAGACGACGTGCGCAGTCCAGGTCGTCGCGCCACCACCCGAGCCTTCCCCACAGAATCCCATGGAAATCCGTGCCCACTTTCAAATGGAACCTTTATCGGCGAAATGGGATTTTCCTTTCGACACTTGTCAAGCGAATCCGCAAAGCGAAACACTATTGCCCGTGCGCCAGGGCGGTTTGCCTGAGATTTACTTGACAGAGAAGAACCGCATCCAGCTTTACGTCGCCAAGGAGACGCGTCTATGGAATGGGATAGCCGCCTCTGGGTCATCGATGAATTTTTGGAAAACTTCGGGCAGACTTTGCGCGCCCCTGTGAGGAAAACTCGTGGTACTTGCAAATTTTCGCCCTTTGGATTCCTGAGTACTCTTGGAAGAATGGCAGGTTTTATTGCTCGCGAGGTTCTTGGAATATTGGCACTTTATGTGCTGAATATCATTGGTGGAATTGCGGCCCTTTGCATTTGTAAGATCCTTGGAACAGTAGCCCTTTATATTCCCTAATATTATTTTGAAGGAATGTTGTACATTCTATATTCTTAATATTCTCGACATCGTTGCTATTTATTTTACTGATGACCTTTGGAATTGTTGCATTCCTAATGCTTGTATTGCAATCTATGCATTACGAAGACCCTTAAAACGTTTCCAAAACACGCCCCCCCTCCGCTTATAGGAATAACTTAGCAATATTGCATTCCTCCGGAATTTATCTCTTGCCCTTTGTTTTCTCGAGGTTCTTAGCGGAACATGTAATCCATGCATGCTTGACGTTCTTGGAGAATTGTAGCCTGTTAATAAACCCTTTGGATTGTGATTGATTCCTTAGAATTCTAGAATTAGAATGTACTATATGGAAACGTATCGAGAAATTAATTGTTGAAAAAATCGAGCGGTCACCCATCCCAGTCGGCAGCGCGCGCGTCCGTCGCTTAACCTAGAATATACCCAGACGGATGACTTCACTTCGACCTACCCACGGACAGTTATGACAATTGTAGTATAACTTTCGGTATACCTGGAACAACTCTCCCACCAAGAATCGGCTTTTCCCAGTCTCCTAGCATTTTTCAAATATCTTCCCTCTCGCACGTCACACGCAAGCCGTTCTCCAGCGACTGGCAGCCGATTCAATTATTCCGTGACGGGGTTTTCACTCGACGAAACGAATTCGTGGCGCGTTTAAATCCCGCGATACCTGATAGAAGCGTGTGGCAGGCCGCAATTCGCGATCCGCTTCAAAGTTAAAACAATAAACCAGCCCGAGGTGGAGATATGTACGACGCAGCGTATTGCGGCGAGGATCGCGCAAAACCGATTATTTTTGGATTCCACGCGGTGGAAATCTCGGGGCGTAGTGGTCGATTTCCCGCTTCGCAGTTTACGCTTTTGCAACTACGTTTGCCGGGAACCGTTCAATCCGAAGACACAATTCTCGCTATAGAAGCCTCTGTGTGCGAGCCTTGTCCTTTTCAAACGATTTTCGCTATGTTTCGCAAACAGTTGGTTAATACACTGAATATAACAGAGGCTCTTCTAGTATTCGTAGTAGAAACGGAAAAGAGATTGGAATGGAAAAATAAGGCGGAAGTGTGAAATGAATTTTTTGACGCGAGGTTCCATCTTCGGGAAAAACAAGTTTTAAAATTCCTAAGGCACACGGGCTATTGAACAGGAACGGGCGACAACGTGTCTGATCCTGACTTACCATTTCTACTTCGCCTGGGTACTAATATACGCGTGCTCCACAAATTTCGAGACTCAATTTTCCTGGCAATAAAGCCACGTGTGATAAAATTTGTCGATTTATTTTTTCTCGTGTAAAATCATCCCCTCTCCATTTGTACTACGAAAACTCTCCTCGCGCTGAACCATATAATTTCTGAAGAAATTGTTCTAAATTTGCATTTTGCGCGCATTAATCGAGAGCGAAACGGGCATTTGAAACAACCCAATAATTCCAAAAAGGCACAGTTCACAGTTGAAAGCTTTAAGAAAGAGTATCGCGCGATTTCAGGTTGTAACAGTTCGAATTTTCTGAACGGAAAGATGTTCGCTAGCAGATTCGCACCACTGAAAACGAAGAAAGCGTCGACAACGAATCGATCACATTACGGATTCACGAGAGATACGTATCAGCCTCGAAAGTTAGCGAAGCGGTGGCCGGAATCGGAGCGACGCGAGTCGGAATCAATAAAAAGTGTCGCTTCACTCATCGACTAATTGCGACAATTTCTCGATTGCGCCAATTACCGTAGCTGCAAAACCGTGTAATTATCGGCGAGCGGGTCGGACGTTTAAACAGGATTTCCAGCGGGGAATATCGAGAATAATCTCGATAACAGATTGCCGATTTGTTATCTGGCCGATTTATGATATTACCGGTCGCGTCTAGGCGACCGCGTCCGCTCGAGCCAGCGTCTCTCTCTCTCCTCTCGTCTCCTCCCCGTCCCTCTCCACTCCTCTCCTCGCTGCTTCGCTCCGATACGAGGGGGCGAATTTATATTATTTGCTGACCGCGTCCCATTTAATGCACTCTTTCAGCGGTGATTTATTCGTTTCACGGTGGCAACTCGGTCTCTTTGTATTCGCGCGCCGGTGTTATCGGTCGCTCGCGCGCGTGGAAAAATCGCTCCGCTCCGCACCGCTCCGCGCCGCATCGCATCGCTCGTAATCGGAAAAATTAGAGTGATGGTGCGGGGGCCGGGGACGGACGATCGCGTGACCCGTCACTCGAACCGTCGAACGCTAATAGAAAATACTAATTAACGCTTTGCGGCGCGGTTCCATTTAACATTCAAACAACTTGTCGCGCCCAGGTGTCCGTTTCATTCGAACTTTTGATGAACATCGGAAATTATTCATGGCCAGGTTGAACGAGACGCGGCACGCGGCCATCCAACGCGTCCGCCTGTCGCAAATAATCGTGTTTCTCCGCATCAGCCAATTAAATGTCCCGGGAATTTTGCCCCGTGCACTTGTGGCACGAAACCCGCTGATAAGAACCGCGTATGATACACTTCGCTGTGCGAAGAGCTTGTCTGTCTAGGTAATCGGCGGAGGACTACTTTTGTTCAGGCTGAAATGAACTTTGTTCAAAAGTAAAATTAAACCTCTAAATAAAAACTGAAGACCGGAGCGTAAAGATCAGTTGGCATGTAATGAAGATGGAATATAATGAATCTGCAGGTTTTAATAGTATTTTCTTATCAGCACGCGTAAGAAAAATTGTTTTCAATTTCTCTTTAAGACTTCTTTGACATTTTTGTTGATAAATATCGAAATTATTGTAGGTTATATATTCTTGAATTATTATAATAGATTAACCTACATTTGACGAATAAAAAATATGCATTGAAACTATAAAGTAGAACATCATTGAATACCGTAGAAACTTTGGTTATTGACATATGGGTTAAAATCGGGCGTGATTTCGATGTAGGATAGACTTCTTAGATCTTCAGGGTAGACCTACGGAGTGGTTCTAAGTCAAGGATAGTTTTGACTTCAAATGAAGACCGAGTCTAATAATAAGCTAGATCGCGATCTAGGTAGCTCCTGGACTATTAGGTTTGTTTTTCTTCATTATAAGACTTTAATGAAAGCTGGCTTGGATCTAGGTTAGCTCTGAGGTAAAACCAGAGCCAGGTTACAGCTAGTATCTGCTTCAGATTAGATTTCGATCGGAATCAGTGATAGATCCAAGCTAGCCTTTCGTTCAAATTGGGTTTGCATTAAGTGTAAACAGCGAGATTTTGTCAATATATTAACAATTACATTTTGTACATTGGACAATGCTTTGGGCCCATTTCATGCGGCTAAAAAATGGCGTTATCGTCCAACTAGACAGACCGAATTAATTTGAGTTACCAAGCAAAGATCGAATTGTTACGGAAATTTTTTGAGGGAGTATACTTATATCGATTCCGGACTGATCAATTCTGATTATATGGGAGCATTGTGAGTTGCGGAGGTGTGTCGTAGGTCTCTCGTCGCATCGCGTCCCACGTCCCGGTGGGAATTCGCAGCGCTGGGGTCACGGGAATTGCGAGCGTCCACGGCATCGACGGACCGCGACGGATATTGCGGTTCTCTACTTTCGTTCTGGGCTGCATTTTTGTGCAACTGCTCCCGACGGTCCGGCCCGATCGAACATGGCCGGTGTGCATCCCCGGCGCCAGCCACCCTAAACCCAACCCCGCCGTCTTTCCTTCAGGAAAATTGCCGCACCGTATATACATACATACATGCGTGTGTGCGCGCGTGCGTCCTCGTCTTATTCTCTTTTTCCCGGATTTACCAGGCCCGCGAAAAATTTGCACGCAGCATCCCTTACTTTTGCGAGTACTTTTTCTTAAACTGCGAATACACTTCTGAGAGAGCGGAAAATTTGAAGGAGCCCATATACTAGAGTCTGCCAGTGTATTCCCACCTTTAGGTTCGCGAAATTTCGTGGGGTAGAGCGTCAGCGATGGAAATCGCGGTTTTTAAGACGCTCGCGAATCAGACGGTCTTTCCTCGAGGGATTCCGGGTGACTGAGCGTCGCCGAAAAGAAGCAAAGGGAACTTATGAGGCCCTCTACTTTCTCTCTCTCTCTCTCGCTTTTTTCTCTTTCAGTTTCATATTCGTTTTCTCAACGATACACGGCCGCCGCGTTCCTTCAGCCCGTTTTATTCTCGAGCTGCCACAGTCGACGTCGCTGTTTGCCGAACTCGTGCATTCGCATTTTCACGGGTCACCGGGCATTCGACGTCGGCCCGCGATTCCCTCCGATTCCCTCTCCTCGGTCCCCGCGCCACCGTGTTCCCACGGGAATTGGAAATCAATTTAGGAAAACGGTAATAAACGGATGCGACCGTACGTAGTACGTCCCGCTGCGAGAAGTTTCTCCGTGTTTTCTTCCCTTATCCGTCTTCTCTCCGCAGCCGTTTCTTTCTCTTTCAAAGGTTCTCTCACTGTTGGAAATGTCTCTTTAGGTGTATGGTATTCTAAATGAACGACACACTTCGTCCCGTATACATGTTACGGGCAATGTGTCTAAAGTGGGCATTGTATACATCGAATGTATACAATAGTATTGCATGCCCAATGTAGGATATAGTATCTATGTAATGATATTCGGTCCCCTCAAGGTTTCAAATCCATTTACCAACTTCTCTCTTTACCACTCTTCACTATCGCCTAATTTCAGCGGGACATACTTTTTTATTAAGGTGGCTTCCGAACCACCTATTTTGCCAACAACACGCGAAGAGCACCCAGAGGGCCACTTCCCGGCTTTTGCCGAGCGGTCACCCATCCAAGCGCTGCCCACGCCCCACGCTGTTTAACTTCGGTGATCGTACGAGAACCGGTTTTTGCAGCGAGGCAATGGTCGTTGACCTAGGATATAATATAGAATGCCCAATTTTTCGTGCAATATGCGTAATGGGCAGGCATTTCGCAAATTGCTCGGAGATTTATATGTATAATGTCCACGGTTCGTTGGGCAGTGCTAATATCTTGTACTCTGATAAACGCCTGTTTACCGCCTGTTCCCTAACTCAGACTAACCCAGATCACACATACGAAAATCCAGATTTTCACCCGTTTCTGCAATATTTTATATTTTTTTCACTCCAACAAGTTGAGAGTGAGTCCAACGAACCGTGGACATTATATAAAATGTTCGGGCGATTTGTCAATGCCCATTATACACATTGCCCAAAAAAATCTACAGAATGCCGTAACATGTAGAAAACGCTTGAACCTAAGACCCAACGGTATCGTGATGTTCCAACGCTCTCCCCGTTTTTCCTGGTCCGCCGACGCGACGCGACGCGACGTCAACGCCGAGGGCTCGGACGGCGAATCCAGCGTTTCCGGGAGCCGCTGCGCGATTCCTGAATTTTCCGGCGGTGTTTGCGGTGGCTCACAATCCGCGCCGCTCCTGCCGGTTATCCGGCAGCCCACTTTTCCCGAGGCAAGGCCGTATATATCTCATTTACAGATTAGTAACCGAGCGTTCGGTTAGCAGGCCGATGCGTCGGTAATGCGATTACGGTTAACCGAATATACGCGCGTTCGCTAGATTCTAAAAGCGCTCGCTCGCTGTGACCAGATATTAATCGGTCGATTGGTCAACAGCCTCGTCGGTTATCCAAATTTTCAGGCACTTCTCTCTCTCTCTCTCCCTCCCTCTCCTTTTTCTCTCTATAACACCAGCTCTTTTCGATTCGGTTCTCTTGTAATCGGCCGCGGGTCCCAACGCAATTACGAATTCCCGCTTGGGGAGAGCGCGCGCTTCGCTCGCGAGGCGAGACGAGCGAGCAATGCGGAGCGGAGCGGATACGAGCTTATGATTTACACGCGACAAGAGGGAATCAGACTTTCGGGCCAGGCCCGGGCGAAATTTATGCCGCTACGTGTCCGCGACCCGCTTAATCCGAGATTGCGCGAGCCGACGCAACGCGACGAGAGAGAGAGAGAGGGAGAGAGAGAGGAGGGGAGTAACTTCTGCTGTCGGGATTTTCCCGGGACCGTGGAAAATGCCGAGAATCTCGAGAATCTCGGAGAGCCAGACCGTGCGGCTCTTCTTCTTTACCCTCTTTTCTGATACCCAGATATACCCATGGGAGACGCTCGCGACGCGGGACGAGCTTCTTCAGCATAGATATCCGATTAGATTTCTCCAGGGAGCAGAGCGCCGCTGACGCACCGAGTTCCCGATCGGCGGACCGGGACGCGTTCGATTACTGTTTGAAGTTATGGCAGCTTTGTATGGCTGATTTTAGTTGAATGGTCCTGTGATAAGTTTGTTTGGATAATTATCGTTCCCTAGGGTACCGCTGTTCGTTCGCTAGACGATTAACTCTAGGTAATTCGCGAATATTAATTTCAACAGACACGCAGATTCAGTGTCCATTCATTCGGCAGGGTAGTCTACGTCGAGAGTATTCGCGTTTCCGGTGGACCGTGGAAAGAACGTTCGAGGGTAGTGCTCGCCAGGAAGAAATCGATCGATCCCGGCTAATGGTGGGTAATTGTCGGACGCAGTCGGGAGGCTTGGTTGACGTACGATCGAAATGCTCGGATCCGCTGCAGTTAACTATCCGGTAAGGTAGAAACGGTACGAGTTAACTGACCGGTAGGAGCCACGCCGCGATCCGGTAACGTATGCACCCATCGAGCCGCTTCCTGGTAATGCGTTACCGCTTCTTGCCGGTTTGCGAGCGCGTATATCAATGCCCCCTTTCGGACTACGACAATGTCACTGTCCCTGGTGGGCTAACCGGTGCGCGGACTACCGAAATCATCGGAACGCTAGCTGAACTTCAGTCTTCGATTCTGGTCAAGATTATAACGCATTCGCTAGCTTGCTGCATCTAAATGTCACGTATTTGCCTCAAAATCTGTGCTCTAGCTTTATCGTGTTTTTGTGCACTTTAAGCAGAGAGCGCGCTTACCTATTATTCTAAAATGCACCATTCTATAGAGCTTTGAAAACTGTACAAATTTCATTCGAACTATTTTTTTCTAAATACGATGGATAAAGAAATATCGCGTGTAACAAAAATTTTGGGACACCCCTTATGTAGAAATTATGTAGATTATGTTGACCGTTTGTCCATCTGTTGACGGGCGTAGGAGGCAGCCGCCACACTAATATTGAAATAAAAATTGCTCTTAATCTAATTAAATAGACTCTTGTTATTTTTATAAGCTAAAACATTTCAATCGTTTTTAGTGCTGTGTAGGTTTAGTGTTAATATTTTCTTTCAGATGTCTATCTGCTCCATCAAAATAGCTGTTCTTTTATTAAACTTCTTATCCAAGGATTAGAAACGCTTAGAAGTACAGAGGCTAATATTAGAATTTATAAAAGTATGAATATTTCAATGCTAAAGTAACAGTGCATAATGGCTAACCTGCACGCGACCGCTGCAGGACTAAATGAAACCCGGCATGAAAATTTACCGATAAAAGAATTCATCTCTGGCCAGATAAATCGAGTAAATGAATCTGTTCGTTCTGCAAATAGCTCTACTAATCACTGACAACTATCCATCGGATCCAGCAAGTGCCATAATTGCCAGCACTATCTACTTTACCCAAACTTGCCGACGGATTCCTTTTGTACTATTCCTCGACCAGTTGATGCGCAAAGTTCATCGACGTCCTGTATTTCCATTAATATACCTCGTCCCTGTCCGCGAGAAAGAATACACCTCAGATCTTTCCACAGAGTTTCTCTCGGGCCACCGCTGGCAATATATTTCCCGCAGTTTATCTCCATTATATTTGCTCGGCAGAAACACGAACGGTAACCAGCGGCGCGCTACCGACCGATATTAATTTTCCGAAACGTTTTCCGCTGTCCGCCAGAACCCCCTGGTTCATTCTACTCCGTTTGATCGCCGCTGCCCGACCCGACCCGACCCGGCTTCTTAATTAGCTCGGGCGCGAACGACTGCAGAATTTTCCGAGGCGGCCGATGAATTTATCGCGTGCGTCGCGGGAGTATCCGCCTCGGAGAACACGTGGATCCGCGATGGATAAGAACGTGACGCGTGAAACGAAACGTGACGGCGATCGGTATCGTTCAATTTCCAGGCGCGCGAAAATCTGCCTAAAATCTTCCCTCCACTTAGGCCACGCTAGGTGATTCAATTAAACGCGATACGAATCGCTTTTTCCATTAAGAATTACAAATTGGAACAAAAAGAAAAAAAGAATAGCCTGACTGAAAAGTCGAAGAAAAATGGGTCTGCACGGAACGTGTTCATAACTACGAGCGAGATTAACACAATGTAAAAATTATTTTTAATAATTTGCCGCGGCAATGTTTAATATTAGAGGGTTGAGAAGGGTGTATGACGAAATTTTTGGTCTAATTCTCGCAATTTTGCAGAAACGGGCCACCGCGCGTCGCTTAAACGGTTTCAGACGTTTCCGGAGTGCAATCCTCGGTTTTGTCGTAGAATCAGTATCCATCCACCTGTTCATGAAGGTGTGCCTCCTCCTCCACGAAGAACTGGAGCCCGGAAGAGGTCGGGAAGCCCTTCGGTACGACCTTCTCCGGTAGTTTACGGTCTCGAGGGCAAGTTTAACGACATGCTCGTCGATCTCCCCCGCCACGACGAGGACGAGAACGAGGACGAGGACGAGGTCTCCCGCGCCAACCCCTTCGCTGTCCCGTACACCCTCCCAAGTCATTAGTACACCTGCCGCGAGATTTCGATCGCAAAAACCTACGACACGAGCATCCGCGTGGCCCTTCGGCTCTTCGACTGTGCGACACGCGCGTCGCAGATATCGACCGCATAGCGTGACTGTCCGCTCGAGGCGAACGTTTTTTACCGGCGTTTTTGTCTTTCGCGGAGCTCGAGGGGCTCTTGGCTGGACGCTGCACCCCCAGCGACACGGAAATGCCACCCCTGGACCGACCCGTGACCCCCTTTTACCGGTACACCGGTCGATGGCCTGCGGAAAAACCGTGCGATTTTCATTTCTTGTGGATTTCGAGGGAAATTTGGAAAGAGACTTCATTGGAAGTGTTCGCGCCAACATTTACAATAATTTTCTCGTAGCGTCTCCGTTGCAGAAACTCGGTTTTTCGTCGGCAGAAAAATTCATACTCCGCAATTCAGCTCCGCTACACCCAATAAAATTAGAATCGTTCTTTGTCAGTGGGATAATCTCTCGACGACTGATTTCGTCAGTCTCAGGAGTGACGTTCCTCCCAGAAAACGGAAATTTCGCGAGAACGGCGTCGCAAAGACGCCAGGAACGAATCTGCCGGTTTTACGGAGGGAAGGCGGGGGGTTGCCAGCCAATTCTCGGCACCCCGCAGAGGGTAATTGCAGTTGCGGGACGCTTAAAGCCGACCCACGTTGACGAGTTAAATGCCTATAAAGAAAGTGACGGGGACCAAGGGGCGCAATAGACGTCGGAAAATTAAATGACCGTCATCCGCGCCCCGTCGTAGCACAGGAAAAACTAAGAGAAGAAACTAGAGAGAGAGAGAGAGAAAGAGAGAGAGAGGGAGATGGGCAGTGGCCAAAGTCGAGCAGCCATCCTTAATCTCTCATTTGAATAATGAGAATGACGCGGGTCAGGTATACGGACCGCCCGGCTGGTTCAAGTTCCTCTAACGGAATTATTCGAGCCACTTCTGTAAATGACACGGCGAAACCGGCCCAGGGACCGTGTTAACAAACTTTCCGCGTTTTTGCGCGATCCCACTGCAGACGCAGTTAGCCCAGGCATCCTGCAAAAATGTCCCGGAGTTTATTTAACCCGTTCTTCAAACCCTGCATCCGTTGTGAACGCATCGACGGTCGCGAAATATTGGCTCAAATGCACGCTGGGCGACCATTTTCCCTAAATACAAAATGCTCCCAGACACGAATTTTTTAGAAATAAATTAGTGGATTTGAATTCCCTTGTGATTTGCATTTTCGTGAATTAATTCGGAAATATTTGAGGAACAAGAAAATTTCTTGCGCCGGCTGAAACATCTGTGTTGAGCATAGAAGAATAATGCAACTGATTTTTTGGAAACACTTTTGTCATCGCGTGACTCAGTATCTTTAAAGAGTTTAACGATGGAGAAGAATTTTGCTGAAACAACGAGCTTGTTAATAAAGGCGTGGCGCTTTGTTGCTCGTTTCGACGTAATGGTTACAGGATTTTGCAGCGAGGAGAACGGTTTTTGTACGTTTTGTTCGATTTTTATCGCAACTTCTCGCGCTCATAATTCGACGCGGATCGGCGCCGAGAAAAATGGAGCTCGCGAAGTATCCGGGCCGGCAACAGGAGGCCGAAACACGGCAGCGAAGTTTCCGCTAACGCGAGTCCTTGTCAGGGGCCGAAACTTTCCGCGACAGAACTCTGGCCAGAAGATCAAACTCGTGTTAAAGGTTTACCGGAATACCGGACGACTCCTCGAAGCTGCGTCCTCGCCGATAATCCGGCATCCAAAGCTGCTTCGACTGCAGGAATTTCGAGCCGTCGCGTCGCCGTGATGGTCAATTTGCTGAAAATCTCCACGAAATTGAAAAGAAAAAGTCCCCATCCACCGAATCCAATTACACTGAACAACTGCACAAGATTTGAGAAACAATGAAGTCCTGTTCTTCGTAATCAACGTAAACAATTTTTATTTCGCATAAAGATCCGCAGTCTAAACATGACTAATAAAGTGGCAACTTTCGTTCGGACGTTCGACACGAGGCCGTGGGATTAGATTTGAAATTCGCCAGTTTTCCCGGCGCGTTCGTCGTGAGACGTAATTAAACGTTGTTAAATGGGGATTAAACCGCTTTGCCAGCGGCTGTAGGGCGCAAACTAACGCAGGGGCTTGGTAGCGCGGGGGCGGCAGCCCGTGGGAACTTTTGCGAAGCAAAGAAGCAGCCCATTGATCGACCGTCTGCCGGAAAGTTTGCGGACAGGGAAACGCGGGCTTCGCGATAGAGAAGGGAAGAGAGAGAGAGAGAGGAGAGAGAGAGAGGGAGAGAGGAGAGAGAGAGAGAGGGAGAGAGAGAGAGAGACTGTCGTCGCGACCCAGAACTTTCGGACGACAATATTTCCGACACAATGTCCGTCTCGCCCCTATGAAACGTGTAACGAGGCGGAGGGAGAGATCAGCGATCCAGTTAAAACTTTAACAACGAATCAACAATCGCCGCTCTGTCGACGGCGCACGCCCCCGCGGCCGTTCCGCGAGGGACGCGAACGCGCCATGGTTAAAGTAACTTTAATTAATGCAACCTGGGGGCTGTCGCGGTTTATCGCCGCCTTCTCGATTAATTGAAACCGCCGAGCCCTCGCTCACAGAGCCCCGCGACGATCAACTGTTTAACGAACGATGTTGGCGAATGGTTTCCCTCAAGATGGACAACCGGGTAGTTTAAACTTTCCTTTACGGACTCTGGCTCATTATTAAAGCGTTAATTTTGTACAGATTTAGTCTTGAATTTTTATAGAATTCTGTTACATCCTTGTCCTTTCCACGTTTATACCATTTTCGGGCAGTCTGTAGACATCTGGAATAAAATATTAGGTTGTTCTAAAAGTTTCGTTCACTATGTGTACAGTCCATATTCTTAGATAACATCAGCATACACGAACAACACGACCTTCTGTTCGTTAATGTTTTACTTTTCATTAATCTTCCCCTTTCTTAACCATGCCACTGGTTTTCTTAAAAACTACTCTGAATTTGCATCGAGCACGTTAATCGAAAACGAGACGAACTTTTGAGACAATATAATAGTGGTTTTTATGAGAACGGTTCACTTGAGAGCTATAGTTCCTTTGAGATTTTTGTTCTTCGCGATGCGTGCTACAGAATGTAATAAGAAAAATGTTTGACCTTGAAAACAGGGTCATGGTCAATTCTGCGCTCTATTTTTAACAGTTCTCCACCTATCCAGAAGTATAGAATAGTGGTATAGTGGTCGCGACATATAATTTTGAAACACTATAGGTGTTATTATTTCTATGGATCAATCTACAACTCTGGATCGGTGGACGTGTGTAAAAGAACATCAACACCTTCTGCTCATCGAGAAGCGAAAATGTTTGAAAGGCAACATATGTCGCAGACAAATTGTTATTGAGATATACGCTGTTAAAGTTTTTACAAAATGTGATTGTGTGGAGTTATACGTATAGACAAAAAACTACTATACCGTATCGATGAAAGAGAACATAATCGTGTGCGTGTCTCAGGGCAAACAAAATTTAAAGACATTCGTCGCTAGGCCCGTACCAAGTCATTGTCTCCTTGCTCATTCAGATCATAAATTTGAAGTTGCAGAATATGAAAGAAAACTTTATTTCTATTGTTATACGTAAGAATATTAATCCCACATTATAAAATGTTAATGTAAAGTATAAATACATACTTATAAATTTTTCAGAATCTTCTGTTCCTCCGTCGAATCCACAGGACACTGCCATTTACGCGAATACGTCTTAATAACTGTGAAGCACAAAACACTACGCAATACGCTTTCCAAAATTATGACAGCGAACGAGAAGAAGTTACTCCGACCACGATCAAAATAGTACTGCGATTGTCACCTCGGTTTTTTCGTGACTGGTTACGGTGGATTTAGGTGGGGAATGAAGCGTTCGTTAATTGGACGAGGGGTGTCGGAAGCACTTTGGGTTAAGAAGTGGGAAAATGTTAAAGTAATTCCTTATTCTATTGCTTCGGTCGTCAATAGTGTGACTTATCAGTGTGTTGCTAGTAGCGTCAGTGRGTCTAYCSCACGTGTTGTCCATCTGTCGGGGTTGAAMTTGTCGGAGCGCGGTGATTGTAAAAAAATCGGCCWGTWMGTTCAAGAACGTTCTTTTCAGGTTGTYYATACRTAYAMCTTC